>JAQBSW010002579.1:0-100259 GCA_029291075.1 Eudiplozoon nipponicum
CTACATTTAAAAATTAAAAAGTTATATTTAATATTTCTGTGCGTGTGTTTGTGAAAATCAAATGCAGTAAAAAAACTAATTTGTCCGGCGAAGCTTCAAATAGATTAGAAATTTCCAAGGGCATTTAATAATAATAATAAGAATTCATGGCTGATAATAATATTTTTTTGAAAATAAAACTTGAAAAAATAGCTTTGGAGCAGCGGACAATTAAAACGTTTATCTTATAGTATAAAAAGCTAAACATTTCACAGTTACTTAAATTTTCAGGAAATAATTGACAACATCACGTCTATAAGAGGATTCTTCCGCCATCTCCTTGATTCTTCGTTGCTTATCGCCGTCGTGTACTTGACCTGTTACACATTCTTTGGCTTTTTTGACAATAAGCCGCCATTTTTCCTCTTCCTGGCTTGCTTTCGTCTGTATAAAAGACAATAGCCAAAAATGTAGACCAAATATCTTCGGTTTGACCTTAAACCCAGTTTAAGAAAAGAATTTTTTTCATCATGCAGACGACAGAGGGCGATAAAATGAATATACATAGTTTAACCAGACAATGATTTTTAAGTATCGATAAAATCAAGTTTGGGAAAATAAGATAAACTACTCACGTGTTTTCATAATTTATGGTTAGATAAATCAAATATGAAATGGAATTTTATGGTTTATTTTTAAATTTGAATTAATTGAATATTATGATTCGTTCTTTCCAAATTGTAAACTAAGTTCATCTCAAATTCGCACTCCGAAGTAGGCATAATTTTTCCGTAAACTGGGTTTCATAATAGCCTGGAAGAAATCGACCGAACCGTAAAAAGTAATTATCATACTAATTACGAACAAAAATGGGAAGCAAAATTGGAATTTTCACAACGCTCCATCATCAAAGAGATAGCATTGTAAGTGCCTTCCTCATTGCTCTCCACATTTGGGCTAGTACTGCAAATTTAGAGTCAAGATAATTCACATCAAGGAAAGATGTGCTTGACTGGCTATGGCTCACCGCTCCTCAGGCCGGCCATACTTATGGAAACGAATCATATCCATTTTGAATGCAGGTAAAAACTGAATCCATCTGATAGAAGGCACCGTAAATACACGTTCAACTGTTTTATTTTCATTTTTTATGTATAATCTAAAACGATACAACACGGTTTTGCAGAGGCACAAGATTCAGCAACTCTTCGCTAACCAAAGAAAGATTATGAACATAGAAGGAGGTGGCATCATCAAACATGAAGCTAACAAATTTATTTAAATGTATGGATGCTCCTTATTAAATATACTTACTTACAAATAAGGTGCTATTTCTTGTTTAACAATTTAACAAATTGTAAAATATATGAATGTGAAGTTTAGACATATATACACAAAAGATGCCAATCATTTCCCGCAGTATGGATTCTAGAGAATCGTATATCTATAAGGCACACTTAACCTGGTCTCTACATTGAACTTAGTTTACCGCAATACGAACTAATTTTCGCCAACTCAAACGTCCCTTTGTTAATAAGTGTACAGCAGATATAATCAAGTGACCGATATCCAGAATAATAGAATCCTACCAGGAGACGGTTGGCCTACTCCGGGTATGGCCACCCACAGGAGTTACTTCGGCGAGCAGATTACGAAATCAGCCTTCTCAAACTGTGTCCTAACCAATGAAATCGCCGTTCCGAAACAAATTTTATTGCTGATTATACATAAAACAGCAGCAGAATGAAAGTGGCCATCTCGTAGACAATGTTCTTTATTAATGTCACCTGCACCCAGCAGGTAATAACCTAAGCCAAGCCGAGCAAATAAATTGATTTACAAAGCAGGTTAGGCGCTTAAGGCCATAGAAGATTATTGTCCGAGTTTCCGCTGTAAACGGTTTGCTTGATTTCAAGACCTTGGACTTTGTGACTGTTATATTTATGATTTAAAGCAACACATGATAATCTTCACTAAGATATCAAATACAACATTGCAAACTAGTATAACAACATTTAATAGAAAAAATCTGACCAGAACGACTATCAGTCGTGATGAATTTTTTAATGAAAAGAAATTAAAAACACGCGAACACGACTATTTAGAGATCAATTTTCCACACAGTTAACTGGACTAGACAATGGAGCCACTGTACTTCTGATAGTAATAACTACGCTCAAATCAATCAATGAATACTTTTAATCGATTTGTTCCATTATTTTCTTTGATTTTTTATGAGTCAGAAAGGCAGAACCGACGACAACACCCTACTTTGATTTCAGTAGAGATAAGTGGTCTCCTAGGTTAATACGTACCCTGCGGATAAAATTGCTCCAAACGGACATTCAAATTATTTAAAATATGTAGAAAACTTACATTCTCTTGGCATCGAAAACTTTAGGGTGTTCAAATCCTTTGACAAAAGTTCAGCAATATTCTCATCTAGGTGCCAAATTTCAGAGAACTTTTGTTGATAAGCAAACAGAACTGAAATGCATGAATCCACGTCTAAACAACACGCGTGAATGTACAAACGAGAAAAAAATCATAAATATAACAAGAAGATGGTGCAATGGTTAATCAATACGACTCATACTTTGCGAACTGTGTTAAAACTGAATGAAAAATAATATCACCAGACTGGATCATATAATTTGTAATATGTCTCAATTGAGCCTAGAACACTGGAAAAGGCGATTCTTGTACTGTCCAATGCAAGAATGATCTAGCTATAGGTTAAACAAACAGTTATCTTCCTTTGTCCACAACTAAAAAGTATACCGTGAGCCCACTGTTTTTTCAAAATTTATTAATATATTTATTTCACTACGAGATTCCGGCGATCGCATACAGTTTGGCATGACAACCAAAATTCAAGCCCTTAGCGTAAAAAACATGTAAAACGCTAAGAAGTTCGGTTTGAGATAGTCTCAGCTTGTCGTCCAACGATAAATCCTAAATTTAGTTCGATATTTCTACCAAAACGAAAGCTCCTCAACACGCATCAGCTGCCAAAAATCTAGTAGATCATAATCTAGTTCGTAACATTTACAAGAAGCTTGCTCTAAGCCACGCAGAGAATAAAGCTCACTATTAATGTAAATCTTCTAATAAGATGGAAACAATGGCAAAGGGCACATACCTTTTCGAACAGTATGCATAGATCTAACGCTTTAGAAAGGCCATACTGCTAATGGAATACGGATGCCTCTACTTTCTGAAGCGCAGCTCATCAAGTACTTACAAAATCTTACCATGCGAACTTGGCTTAGGTATTTGCTTTATTGTCCACGTTATGGTAGAAAGCACAGTCAAAATTTCAACTATTTTTTCTTTCAACAGTAGTTCAAGCCACAGAGTTACGAATTTGAACGATAATTGTCACTCCAAACCACGTATCTCTCTCTCTCTCTCTCTCTCTCTATATATATATATATATTTCAGTTAAAATCATCCCTCACGTTTGGTAGTAACAAATATATAATTTTTCTTGAATAAATGAACAAATTTAGATTTCACTAACTTTTATTCTTTCATGTCTAACCAGAATAAAAATATCGCCATTTTCTGTAGAAATTATTAATAATTAATCTTAACAGTGATAATAAACCGGGCATAAAAGGATGGAACTCATTTGTTATGCTTAAGTTATCATGTAACTTTGAGAAAATTAGGGAATTTGCGACAAACAACGGTATCATAGTTTATAAAAAACAAGTTGAATATAAATAAATATATTTGGTCGATGAAAATTTCAAAAACTAATTTGTTATTCAATGTGGCGTCAAATTTACTTTATTCTAATCTCAGTAAGACGACGCGCATACGAAATCGATAAATCAATTGAATCAACAACATATACTTTCTGCAAATATTCTAAATAACTTACACGTCCACAAGTATTTTATAAAAATTAAAGGTTATTTATCAATTAAAATAAGGTATATTTTTCGCTATGTCCTACCAATTTATATTTTGATCTGTGTGTACTTCACTATACGCTAGTGAATCTTGGCCTCCTAAAGTTGATGATTTGAGACGCTAACAGGCGTTCGATCATCGTTGTTTGAGAAGTAAAGCACGTGTTGGTTACCAACAGCGAATAACTAACATTGACATCCGTGGTCGTATTTTTGGATCTGCCAATATGTGCTGCTCGTTAGAATAACAAATAAGGGTTCATCAAACTCGTTGGCGCGGTCACGTTTTCCGTATGCCCCCATTTCGATTTTCCGGAAGAGCTCTGTTCTCTCATCCATCACCAGATTGGCTTAAGAACCAAGATGGGCAGACTTTGACATTGCAGAAACAATTGAAGTCACTTGCATCCAAATTGAGTCGTATAGGAAACCACTCGTCTGCCAGAATGGGGTCCTTGTGCGCATCATAGTTCTTAGTTAGAAACCCTTCGCGATATGGCACCGAATTGAGCTCAGTGGCGATCTTGTTGCAGGTGTCTAGTAGAATCATCTTCGAAGCATTCTTTTCTTAGTAGGGCAAAGTTAGCTGCGAGGTTGGGTTAGTTTAAGACGTGATACTATGAAATCCGCAAGGAAGCAGTATTGCTGATATCGCCTTGTCCAAATGCTAACTTGGCCATAATGGTGTTGTGCAGAGGTTTAAATTGCCTTTATTCTTTGAGTTATCCTGATAAATTTACTCATTGTAGTAAGGTATTCATTCGCTCTATCTGCCTCTCTCTCTCTCTCTCGCAAATCTCACTAATAATTTGTCTAAATTCATTTATGTACTATTTTTCACTCTTTACGGCTATATGGCAGTGAAGGATTAGTCACTTTTGACTTTTGCATGGCTGGACATGAAGATGATGATTCTGACGATGTATTGGTACGCCATTTAAAATTTCCCTATTACCAATATTTAATCCCTAGCATATATGACATAAATGAAAAAATAAAGTACATTTACTTTGCGTATGTTCGATCGATGCACTATTTCTGTGTCTAAAATTAATCATGAAAATTAATAAGTTTATCCATTATTTTCAAGTTTGCCGGATCATACTGGCACAGGGCAACCTTATGATGTCGTAACGGCTGAATTTTGATTGAACGTAATAAAGATTAAATAGCTAATATGCGTTATTTTAAATAAAACTCTGAATTGCATTTGGAAAGAAAATTTCGATTAAATTAGATAAGGGAGATAAAAATGTAAAGATAGCAACGCCCTATCATTCGTGTACTTCATCGTTATTATTGCACCAAGCTGACAATAAAATTATGCTAAAAGTTGCAATTGAAATTCTTTTCCAAACGTAGACATTCCATTAAAAATGTTTGCACTTATCGCCGCTATAAATAGTCAGGCATGACGCAGATTAGGATAAATTGAAAATTAATGAACGCTAACATGTAGCTACGAGAAACGAATCTTCTGGTTATAAAAAGTAAATAATTTCCGAAAAAAATTAGAAAAAATTGAAACAAATTAAACAAATGCGCACATTAGAGTATCCAGACGAAAACATACTATTACAAAGATGCAGCATGCTGGTATATAAATCACTAGGAAATAAAAAAGATAGAGTTATGCAGCATAAATTCATTAAAATATTGACCGTCAGTGAATTATTCTGCAGCGGTCTTTATTTCTCGGCATCTGTTAAGCAGGACAAAGAAATTATCAATTTAGGGAGAGAGAGAGAGATAGAGGAATAAAGAGGTAACGTGAGAGGAAGAGAGATAGATGGAAAGAGAGAGAGAGTTAAATGGATCGAGAGAGATTGAGATAGACAGGGAAAGCGAGGGAGAAAGCAATGAGAATAGGGGGATAGAAGGAGAGTGGGAGAGAGGGAAAGTGAAAGAAAAGTGGGAAAGGGAAAATAGATCTGGAGGTGAGAGAGTGATAAAGGGAGAGGGATAGAAGGAGAAAGGCGTGGGAGATGAATAGATATGGGAGAGAAATTAAGTTTCCAATAATCGCTTATTTGAAGCTTAAATTTATTACTAATAATTATGCACGGCAAAGTTATAAATGAAGAAATTCTGCCAACACTATTAAATCTCACGCTCATCCTGATTGAACAATTTGATCATTCCAATTTTAAAGTGCAATGCAATGGTTAAATTTGATTCAGCTGATAATTTGCGCTGAAAAGGAAATTTTTCAGATCCAGTAAGGAAACCAGAAGTCACGCACGCACACTACCCAAATAATTGTTTTTTTTATGAGCTAGTACCATTTTGGTGTATAAAATCACAGCGGAAAGTGACAAACTCTGCGAATGAAATCCAAATATACATTTAAAATCAAGGTGGCAGACTTGAGCCGAAACAATTCTATTTTGTGCAATCAGTCAAATAGTAATAGCAAAACGATCGTTGGTCATGTGACTTTAACCTGGCTAGTGGTGTACCTTCTTTAATATTTTGCAATGTTGTGCAAATTGTAAAAACGAAAGAGCATTAGAATTCAATTCTAGTGGAAATAATTTAACTAAGTAATCGTGGAAGAAAAACTGCGAAAAAAATTAATTGCTTAAGTGGATAACTGAACAAATTTAAAAAAATCATTATCCAATATATTTTGTTAGGCGTGTTATTTTAGAGAATGAAGCAACAAATTATTGCAAAATTCTTAATTGCTTAATTGCTGCGTTCTCTCTTCAAGGCTGCAAAGCCACATGAATTGTTAAACCGCTCCTGGTTTTGTGTGCATGAATATATCCAAATAAACTTTTGAATACTATAACCATTTTGCGTGCGGCATGTATCCTAAAATCCAGCATTTGCGAAAAAATTAACTATGGAATTATTTGACCTTTCCAATTGATTGTAATTTTTATGCTTATAACGTATTAGTGAGCATATCTGCGCTCTTTCCTTCAATGTTGGAAGATATTTTGATATTGTTGATTCTCAAACCTAATTGTCCCTCTCACAGCTAGGAGCAGTAATACATATGACCATTGGTATACGAAGAAAATTAGGTTTTGTTGAATTAAAAGTGTTTGTTCTCATAGCACACGGTTAAATTTTGCTGATCTCTTGTAAGTTTGGAGGGCTTAAAATAAATTTACATATGCCGCTCTTTGAACGAGATTACCAAAATTGATAAAATTTGCGCTTGACATGTTATTGTGTGTTATCACGCTGATGCGTGATATTAGAAAATACGCATTGAATAAATGTCGTCTACAAATTTACATTACCGAGTATAACTCACGTACGAATGGACAAAAGAATCGTGCTTTGTTATGTGCGAGACAGACTGCGCCTAGCATGTCTAAATTACCACGTGTGAGTAAATGTAAACAAGTCGAGCAAACAAGGTAACTTAGATAATGTTTATTGCAAAGAACTGATATAAATGCAACTGTGAATTAGAGATGCTCACCACGTAATAAATTAGTTCCAATATGGCAAGAATGATAAACAAAACACACGAACGGAAGGTATAATCTCATGTACACGTTAGTTTTGTTTTTACTAACGAATCATCAGTAGGAGACGTTATTTTGCCCCATACCCACCATATATCTGAGTGCGGAGTATGGGATGATTGGAGGGTACAATTTCAAATAAGTCTGTGTAAACCTGCAGTAGTGGCGCTAACTTCATATGAAGTCTTCAACAATGAATGTAAAGGATACCACCACTGCTGTTGCCGAAATGTTACCTGGTAACAATATTATGATTACGGAGTTGGTACATAGTACTAACCAAATCGATTTTAAAATTTGCCATAGTTTACTAAATTTGAGAATTCCAACGACTTCTGAAAATTTCTTACCCCAGAAAACCCATACACCCTGGTCTTGATCGAAATCGGCTGACACTTTTCGCGTTAATCATAATATCATTAAATAATATATATATATATATGTATTACATATATGTATATATATATATATATATATTAATATATGTATATATATTTATATATATATATATATATACAGATATCTAACTTTTATGAATTTAATTGAATGATATCAAGATTGTCGCGAAAAGTGCTAACAGATATCGAGCAAGGCCCGAATGTATGCATTTTATTAGGTAACAGGTGCTCAGTATTAGTTGTTATTCTCAATTTTGGTTAATATAGCAGTATTTGCACTCGATTGTGTTGGTACTATGTACCGACTACGTCATAGTTTTGTTACATGTTACTATTCAGCAACAGTAGTGTCAGTATCCCTTAAAGGCTCTGTATCATATATATATATATATATATATATATATATATATATATATATATATATATATATATATATATATATATATATATATTTATATATATATATATATGCAATTTGTATTAGGTGTTGCGCACCTATTAACAGAATTGGATCAAATATGACCAGAAAGATAAACCAAATTCAGCACGAACGAAGGTATAATCTCATGTGCAGATTAATTTTATATTTACTGGCGACGCAGTAGTACAACTTTTAAGATTTTACATATTACTTCATGTAAGTTAGCCGTTTCGTAGTTCTGTCATCGACCAATGTGGCACCAACATTGACGGTTAAAGGAAAATTGGTAGCCCTCGCCGGTCGGTAATATATTGATTCTTTTGCATTTGCAGGTGCACAGCTTGTTTCTTCATTGATCGATGGGTTCTACTTGGTCCCGTGACCATGAAGCCGACTTTATACTTTTAAGACATCATTTCTAGTGCCAGCTTAAAGATTGACACCATACTGACTAAGAAAAAAAACAGATTTTAAGTGTTTTTTTTAAAACTAGAATAATACACATTATTGTGTTGGAATTTAACAACAGAATGCTTTGCACTCGTTACATGTTGCAAACACGGCTAGCTGGAAACAATTGTAACGTAAAGATGGCCGCCTGGCTTGTTTACTATATTAATTGCATAATGTGTAACGCTTAAAGTTGGTCAGTTGCTGGTTTGACCAGGCATTCTTCCGTAATAAATTGAATTGCAACATAAGGCTAAGTAAAAATCACGTCTGCTAATGGTAGTATTTCTAAAACATCTTCCACCGATTTAGATATTGTTCACGAGAAACATATTAAATTATCGGCTCATGGGAAGTCGTTCCCGATTTTATTATGATCTCTTTTGCTATTTATTGACCTAGATCAATGTCTACAATAAAAGAAAAACGTTGTAAAATGAAAGCATTGCAGCACGAGATTGAACACATTTACTTTACCTTTAAATTTGTCGATTCAACTGTAAAATCAAATGTGTCACAGTCGCCAGCCTATTTGTATACGACACCTGCGGTCACTTGAATAACGAACTAATTACATCAATTGAATTTGGGTTTCGGCGCATGTTCACTCGAAAATAGAGCGTAAAATTTTGTTTGCTTGACGGAAGACGGTACGGTCACCGTTATGAATGAAGGTAGCTGGTGACTTTGTCGCCAAATATGCAATTGCACATTATGTAGCTCAGGTACAGCACTTCTCTAGAATTATTAATGACACCTAAACCATTATTAGGACCAGAAGGCAGCAACTTAATTCCTTTACTGAATGCATTTTTATAAGAATTCTCTACACTCACCTTTGTCGATGTAACGGTTTTGTGCATTATTTAATATTTTAAATTACCATTTTCCTTATTGTTACATTATACCATATTTGGTATACTCCTAAAATATGATTTATGACACGTACGCTTTATGTGTGCAAAAGTTCTCTTCGAAATGCGCGATTGAAAAGAAAATAGTTTCCATGTCATTAGTTCGACTGAATGACTATACTGACTAGTTAACAAACTGTAATGTATTTCTTTAAATTTATTCATGAGAATAACTTCGTTCATGTACCTTAAAAATGAATTATGAGGTACATTACGATGAAATTAATATGAATACAGACACTTGTTAGGGAAACGGTTTTCATACACCACACTCATAGACATTTGCAGTTTTACCTTAGACTGAAAGGAAACGCAGTTGTTGTTTTAATGGAATCTGAGTTGAAAATTTTTGTCTATTTCTATTCAAATAGAGAGGCAAATGCTAATTTAAAATATAACGAAATTAAATATTGTCTACATATAATAACTAAGCCCAAGATCTAAATATTAGAAAGCATTTAAATACACAAACAAACGTCAGTTGTAATGCTTACCTTGATAACTGTCTAGAGAATACTGCCAAGGGCATACGTCTGAACAATATCGATGTTTACAAGAACACGTACAGAAATCAATATTGATTGATTTATGGAATATATTGTGCATTAATGTTCTTTAAATAATAATGCAGTGAACAATTTTAGCTATATTAGCGGCCACATAATGCTCTTTTTACTTTATAAATACGACGTGAAACAAATTTAAGATTGAATTAGTCATTATTTTAGAAATATGTTGGAAAGGTCTAATCCGAAACTGACGTGCGAAAAACGTTTGTTAAAATTTTGATGGTCTGCTGCAATTATTCACAAAATAATTTAAATATTTCAAATAAGATCTCATGCTGTAAATATTGTATAAGGACTAGAGATGAAAAATTTTAAATTATGATTTAAGTATGGCGCAAAAATATTATACAAATTTCGGGGTGAAAACCTTTTTCAGTTTAAGGAATTGGAAAATGGATTCTTTCGCGAGATTTATTGAGAAGTAATGGTTTATTAATGTGGAAAGTTGACTTCATTACGGCCTGGAGATTTAAAAAAATAAATGGCACTGTCTTATCCAGACACAATTAATTTGTGAGATTAACCGGAGACATGCATTTGCAAAATAAATAAATCACCCAGAAATGGCCAGCTCATATATTTCAAAGGTGTTAAACCAAAGAATTAACAGAGAACTACATGAAGATGGTTTGTTGAGAACAAAATATGCTTCCAATTTGCACAAAATGCAAAAAAATGCGTAAGAAAAATTAATGATCAGGATGCTTTTGTGTAAAACTAGAACTCAAAAAGATATTTTTAGCCACCATTGAGAGAAGAATGGCTAATATCAAATAGAAACGAGGGAAAATATCTGTGACCCACTTTATGGACAAGAAGTAATCAAGGGGCGGAGGCAATGGCCTAAATTCAAATATGAGTGTCGTCCTAAATGAACGGTGCAGCTTAATATGAGACACATAATATCAACTCCTAGCAACATCATGATCGATCACAGCCTTCTAATTTAATTTAAGCAGCAAAAATAGCTGTGTATAGTTGTTAATAATCAGCACCGAGCAAAACCCACATCTAAATCTAACTCCGTGAGTAAATTGGCTATTGACTATTACATTATTAATAAAGAACACTAATCAGAGTACCTTATTTGACATTAATTTTCACAGCGTAGTCTAGAAACGTATAACGGTATATGAGACTCTTGCGATATTTCAACAGCCACCCTTAACTACACGAACATTGGTTGCGCGATCTTGTTATAAACACCTAACCCATTAGGCGCATACATTTGTCATTATAAGTTAACTATTCTATAGTGTGTAAAAGGCAGTTCATCCTGTAGAACAATTGGATCCTTATTGGAAACTCATCACGTACTGTCCGTGCTCATGTTGATCGGGCCAGAATAAATAAAACCATTATATATTTATTTTTTAAATATATATATATATATATATATATATATATATATATTGCATAAACTTATTCGGCCCAATCTTTACAAACACCTCGACGATAGTCAATATCGGCTTCACTATTAGCAGTTTCATTGTCTCCTTCCAAGTAGCATGCATAAAAAAACAGTGTCCGTCAATGCGCAGCTAAAGTCATTATAAAATACACTAAGCATCATCAAATTGAATCATACAATAACAGTGAAACCGTTACTAATTCAAATATAACGCAGCCAGTATCTGCAAACATCCACAGATCGTTTAATTATAAATTCTTTTTTATCAGCCAACTCACTCTTACCAGATATAGCGGGAAATACAGACCCAAGTAAACACATACTTTGAATGAAATTGCATTAAATAAAAACAGAAAAACAAATGAACGGATACAAATTAGTGTACTGTTGCTCAATTAGGCTTAAATGCAGATGATAATTCAAAGCAACACAAGTATTTGCACTGTAAGCAAAATTACTGCAATGGCCTACCTTTGATTAATAATACATCAAATCACGAAGTATAATAAAACATTTTTTTACACACATACCCCGTACATATATGATTGCAAACGATCTAACTTTTCCCTACTTCAATCTTCCAACGAATCACATTTTGAACAATTATAAATTAAGCCACAATAGGAAAGTCAGAATTTATACGCTACGTGCCGATGATTAAATCTGGATAACTGAATATGTTTTCACGATATAAGCTGAAGATTAATAATGCGTGAAGCGGAATTAGTTCTTTTGTTCTTTTCCGAAATGCGGATTGGTTTATTCTGTATAAAATATTGTGGCTATAAAATGCAAAAAAAGTAAAATCTACCGCGATTATTTTGTTTTATGATATTCCAAAGATATATCCGAATTTCTGAATTAGATGCGCATTATCCCTAATTTAAATGAAAATAAATTAATGGTTTCATTAATGGGCACAATTATATGTTGATGAAAGTGCGCCCTAAGACTAAAAATATATGATAATTTAGAATATTCTCAAAGAAGCATCCCTTTTAATGTTGTATCTTCCGACCAAATAAGACAGCTATGAAATATATAAATCGTTGGAAATAATTTTAACCAATAATAATTTGCCAAATTCACTAACTTGAAATTTTGGTGGGAGCAATTGCATTTTATTAAATATTTTACCAACTGCATGCTTCTGTTGAGAGAATAAATGTATTTATATTAAAAAGGTTCAGTTTTATGCAATAATTGCATCATCAGTTTAGTTCATATATCGCGTAAAATTTTCCATTTAATTTTCGCATTGCTAATATTTTCATTCTGGACTGAAAGTAGAAATCATTATCCCAAAAAATAACTGTTTTTAAAAGATGTTTTTTTTTAAATCGTGCTTCAGTTCACAGCTGTTAATATTTGACTTACATTGAAATGAAATGGAGATTTTAAAAATTCTGGATAACGTGTTAAATCACTTACTCGGAAATACACAACCTGTTTCCTTTCATTTAGAAAGCATACCTTTAAAGACAAAATTAAAAATTGGTTTATCTTATAAACATCCTTTAATCTTAAATTTAATATAGTTTGTGGAATTTACGCGTCTGCCTTTGCCATTTGTTATACATACCACAGTGCCCTAAATTAATTAATTTACGATAGATTAATTCACTTTCATAAAGTAGGCAGAAACCACTGTTTTCTCTGACTAAACTACTAACCTATGTGCATTACATTACGGGTTATTGAAGTACATTTCATTGAATTACATGACATATTTAATTTTCAGTTGAACAGCGACCTTGTATGACGAAAACAGTCTTACAAAATTAGACAAAATTTAATGTCCCGGTCTGAAACGTGTGGCAATTTGTATGCAAACAAGGAAGATTAATCGCGTATTTTCTAGAATGAAATGTTTGATCAACAGTTAGAGACACTTGTAAAATTACCGATTTCAGTATGTTTTATTTTGCCATAATACGTTTATGCCAAATATTGTGGGCATCTCAGCTCTCAACAATATAACCTTATTTTAGTTTTTACTATAAATGTTTCTCGAATTCATTGATTGTAAAACTATAACGCAAAATAAGATCAGGTGAACATATAGTAACAAGTGTAAATCGATTAAATTTCTTGATTAAACGTGATCCTTTTTAAATTTTAGTACAGTATAACAAATTAAATAAAATCCCTCACATTGCGAAATTTTCTCGTCCGTGCGTATTTACGATACAGTTTATGAAATGAATGCCTTTGTTCCATTAGTAATTATTTACGTTAGTATAGCTGGTTTCAATAACCATTGAAACAGTTGGCACAAATCCAGCACATCTTCCTAATTATTCGTATAGAAAAATATAATTATCATTATATGACAAACATATTTTATACATTTAATATGATCAAGATTTACAATGAACATAAATATTCTATTTGGCTCTTCTCCTCTGATATTTCATCGATTAAAAACAATAAATTTCTGCTATTTTCATGAGAAAAGCGCTTAAATATCCATCATATTTACCTTAGCAATTCATTTGATATGATTCAATGAAGCGCGCGTATTGTTAAACAATTTGTGTCATTTATAAATGGAGATCTTCAGTATTTATTCGAAAGAATGTTCTATAGCATGAAAATAAAGTGCAAAATTATCATAAGGGGTTAACGGTCAACGTTTGGTTTGTCCAAAATGTAGATGAACTCGTAAGCTTGGACAACTTTAAATTTTTATTTTACTTGCATTAAATGTGCGCAAATATGCATTGTTTACTCAAGTATTTAATTTCAAGATATAAAATTCTAATGGAATTCAGATCCACTGGATAAGATGCCCAAAAATTTGACTTTAGCGTGCAACAATGGTAGACAGCAAGAGATGTCCAAATGTTGCACTAAATCTTGCGTGAGATTCGAGGTTATAAAATACATTTTTTAGCGGACATACTACCGACTTTAAAAAAATAGTTTTGGTGAAAGAACTGTTGAATAATTAATCACTGTATTGTGACTATTAATGTTTCTGAATAGGCAACGTTTTAAAAGTGAAAACGGTCACATTCCTTTGTGTGCGTGACGCACAACATAAATGTTTTAAACATGGAGAGCATTTGGCATTATAAACTGATGGTCAAAAGCAGATATTGTAAAATTCAAGCTTTGTAAAGAAAAACTTCCACAACTTCAAGTTTCATTATTTGTATGGCGTTAATTTTTAGTACAACAATATTATTTTAATTAAATAAAAATATTATACAAATTTAAATTTAATTATAGATAAGTTATGTCGTAAAATTGTGAAATTAAATTTTTTAAGGTCATTTATTTTTTTTAGAAATATCCGAAGGGAATACACATCAATCGAAATCAGATAATACTTCTAGAAGAAAGTTTAATTTAGGGTAATAACATAAATTTGAGATTAATGCAGCAGTTTATTGATTTTCCCATCGCGTTGTGGTACCAATTCTTTGCAGAAAACAATTTTTAAGGTTTTTAAATTTTTATTTTTAAAATTGATACAATTTAATAAGTCGTAACTTTATTTGGTTTAATAATTTCAAATTCGAAAGCCCAAATCGAACTGTAGGAAAATGTAAAGAAATAATTAATTTGACCAGCAGGTTTATTGACTGAGCCTAAGGGATAAGTGTAATTATTAGATTGATTTACATTGATGCCAGATTTTGAAAGAGTAATTTTAATATTTTATGCCAGATAATATGACCATTCCATCAAATCACCGCTGATTGACATGATAAAATCTCTTCATCATTAATTTTGAGCAGGCTGGAGATTTTTAGTGCTTTACGCACAATTGATTTTAATTTTAAAATTTTCGACGTGTCACTGAACAATAACTGACGCTAATTTTGCTATTTTTTCTTCAATTGGTTAATTAAAATTGGATTGGTTTTTACGTCTAGGTGGCAAACTTGTTTTAAAGAATATCAAAAGTAACTTTGCTTTCCTGTAAATATTTAATCTACAACAGAAACTTTTGCCAAATTAATAGTTGCGTACTGGCGTTAGACTAGGGAAATTATTTTAAGAAATGTGTGTGCCAATATTCTTTTATGATAAATACTAATTATAGATTATATTTCGCGTAATTTCTGTCGATACATGATATATGCCTAAAATAATATTCGAAATACCTCTTTAAGGAAAAACACCCCAATTAGAAGCTACTTTAAATCTGAAAATGTTAATAATACTGATATATTAAAGGTTTGTTAATCCTTCGCTGACTAACCATAATATTTTCACAAATCCACGTCAAACGAGCATCACGTCCTTCGTAATGAATGAAACTGTTGTAATCTGTGGAGGTCTTCTAATTTGAAAACTGCACTACCATGTACTGAATGTTTCTACGATATATTTTGATGCTTGCGTCTATTGGCTTGCTTCAAATTACAGCAATTTAAATTTTCACGCTAGAAATTACCTTGATGAACACACAGATAAATCGCGCTATTCTGGAGTTGGTGCACCTGTCCAAAATTAATAGCATAATATGCTATAAGACTATCGCAAGTAGGAATATTTCTGGCACGAATTTGCCAAATAAGAGGCGGAAAGAATAATTACGAATTTTTAAAGAGCAGTTAACAACCTTTACATATCAAATTTTTCGTATTTCTTATTAATCATTTAAAGCACGCACATGCTGTTTTAAAAATACAGTCCATTGCAAATTGTATGATGTAGACTACAAAAATTGATTTTCCAATATCAGGAGGACCATTTCCTGGTCAGCTCCCCGTTAGTTTATTCATTGTCAAACCAAAATACAAATTCCTAATTAACAAGGAAACTTAAAAATATCGTTCATAAATCAGTACCACTAGATGCTCAGTCAGTATGCACTTTAGCATACATAGGTGTTATAATAATTTATTATCGATAAAAATATAATATTAATCAGCATGCATGCGCAAGTTGTCGATTAATTTACGTAGGTCGATCGACTAGACGACAATTTACCCAAATAAAGGAACTCTTCAACTTAAACTGTTGTTTTAAGTTAAGTGTAGGTTACACGTCGGCAGCTGCGCAACATATCATTGTAAATTTGCACGAGTGTTATCCCGGACGTGGTACTTAAGATAATTACTAAATGCAATAACCAAGCGGAGTTAGCTACTTACGAAGATTGTTTATTTGTATAAACTTGAGGAGAATCTGTAAAAGTAATGGTTCTTTTGCTGGAAAACTTTAATTTGGTAATTCAGCATTTCAAACATTTAGAATAAAAATTAGTTTGCAAAAGGTAATTTAATCCCCATTGACTCCCGTTTCATTTAGATGAACGTACATGTTTGTTAATTATTATGAGCTGAATCGATTTAGTTATGTATGCACTCAGGCATACATATGATTGACGCGCGCTTATTAAATGATACTGCAAATACGGTTATTAAACAAGCTAACCCTAAGTACAACCCGAGTGGTTTAGTGAAATTTCTTTGCATGGATTGTCTTATTTTTAATTTTATCTCTTAAAATGGCATGAGGTAGTGATGAACGTATGTGATATATTAAGTTCCACCTCCAGAAAACGTGAGGCCGATTTCAGTTACGTCATTTCACATGGCGATTATATGGATATATGCTCAAACACAAACACGTGTGACACACAACAATCTAAAGAAAAGTTAGTCTGAAGTATAAATGATTTGGCCAGCATAGAAATTGTGTAGCCGATATTTACAGTCAAGTTCAATGTATGCGAGACTGCTAGAGGTGAGAGCCGAATATTTAATTTTGATTTCCATATATGTTCAATGCGGTTTTATCCTCGATAGTCAGTTTGCCGTCGCACTCTGATGATGATCATGGAAGGTCAAAACGCGTCAATGCGTTGTGGCTGGCGGTAGTTTTATTATGTTGTTCGACGACTGGTTAAATGCAATGGGTTTGGTGTTTACTTCAAGCTCGCAAAATTTGATTTAAGTAATTGTTACCACCACCCGCGCAATCAATTATTGTTAAATTGTATTACCTATATATAGAGGTATATGTGGCGAAAGCTGCAAACAGTTAATGTTCGTGACTGCATAGAAATTGTGTAGCCGACATTTCCAGTCAAGTTCAATGTGTGTGAGATTGCTAGAGGTGAGAGCCGCTTATCTAAATTTGATTTCCATATATATTCAATGCGGTTTGATCCTCGATAGTCAGTTTGCCGTCGTACTCTGATGATGATCAAGGAAGGTCGAAACGCGTCAGTGCGTTGCGGCTGGCGGTAGTTTCGTTATGTTGTTCGACGACTGGTTAAATACAATGGGATTGGTGTTTACTTCAAGCTCGCAGACTAGTTGTTTCGCACATATGTGGGTGGCAACAAATCTGACTCGGTTTTACTTCTATTTCTTGTTTTAGCTGATTAGTAAGTGTTTATGCGTTTGTGTCGGTGTGTGTCTGTTTGCATGTAAGGATCTTTCTCGCTGTATTGCATGGTGATGTCTGAGATCTGATCATTCTTGTATTGATGGCTTGCGAGTTAGTCATCTTCTCGCATTTTTGAAATTTGTCTTTACGAATGCGGTTTTTCCGAGTGTGGTCTTTAGTTTCATCTTGTTGCGCATTTTTGATTTTTACACTTAGTAACAGAGAAGGATCATCCAGTCAAAGATCAATTGCGAATTCTCTCCAAATCTTCCAGAGTCTACAAATTCTCATGTATGTGCGGTAGAACATATATTGAACGTACGAAAAAAAAATTCATAGATAGAATCCAGCAACTGCTATCGCAGAAATTGATTAAATAAGCTTGGCACCGTCAGGAAAATCAGCTATTTCCGATCATATATTGGAAACAGGGCACCCAGTCAGTTTGACCAATTTCTCAGTTATACATAGAGCAAAATCAGAAAAATTATTATATATTAATAAAGCCCTTTATATAAAACAACAAACACCTGACCTGAATATTCAAAAGTTTCATCAACATGATATTCTAATCGACTGGCCAGGAATAACAAAAAAAACAACAATTTACTAGTATCCAGGCAAGACAGAACACGCCCTCGTCCAGACTCAACAAACATTCAATTGGATTGGCAACAAACTAAAGAGAAAAAATTGATACTCAAGTATTTTTTTGAAATGGTTTTGCGGAGTGTAAGCTTCATTTTCTTCAATGCCGCGTTTTGCGTACGCGGGTAATAGCTGTACACGGGCAGTTACACAAAGATCCGATTGATAGCAATTTCCAATTTTGTTTTGTCTATGATCGGGTTGAGTTTTGGTTGGTCCCAATGGAAATGCTGTCCTATCACATCTTTGTTTACTGGCGACGTTTCGGTGCCTACTTTCCAGCACCATCCTCAGGCAACACAACACTGATCACAATAGCAGATTTAAGCAAATGTGGTAACCTCGTTCCAAAACCATTCTATTTATATATATTTGACTCAACACTATTTTAATCATAGAATTTGTCTCAGTAACTAAACTCAATATATAACTATTTATAATTAGCAGACCAATCATTACCTCACCTATACATCATCTCATCTCGTATGCAGAATATTGTAGGGGAGAGAGACAGTATCGAACCTTTTGTTATTTGTTATAACTGTATTGCTACTATGTCACGGTAATCAAAATTTAAAAATGATAAAACTAAAACCTTGACTATCATATACTGTATTTTATTTAAAGCCGGGAACTCTAATGTATACAATGGTGTATGAGGTATTGCGCACATAGCAACAAATTAGTTCAAATATGGAGCAGCAAAAAAATAAAGAGAAAAAAACCAATGTAAATACGGTGGCAGATATTTCGAAACAATATGAGCATTCAGCACTGCAATCCGCACCTACGCTGTTACCAAGTGGAGAAAACGAAATTGCGCAACAAGGTTAAAAGAAAGACAACACTCGGAAAAACAACATTCGTACACACAAAAGCCAACAATGCGAACAGATGGCTAAATCTTTAGCCATCAATATAAGAATGACCAGATCTCAGACAGCCCTATGCAATATAACGATAAAGACCCTTACATGCAAATAGGCACACACATACACACACACACACACGAAACACACATTTAATAAGATAGTCAGACCAGAAAACATTAGTTTGCCTTTACATAAGAAATAGAATGCTTTGCATGGTTTGGATGGAACAATGAATGTGTTGCAAAATTCTGAATCAAATTTACCCTGATTGGAGCACAGTTATTGATAATTCTGGCAAATTCTTGATCAAATTTATGAATAGAAATTTCAAGATTGCAAGATCTAAACGCTTAGTGAAATAGATATTCCAGTCGTTCGCTTTAGAAGTTCAAAATAATTTGGTTTTATTCAAATTTTCGAAAAGTCTGAAGCTCAGCGTTTAACTGAACAACCCAAAATGTACCGAACTGCCAAACTCGAATTATATTTTACGACATTTAAAATATTCTCTATGTGATTTAATTTTGTACACAGTTGAATATACGCTAAAACAGTCACGTAATCTCTGCGTGACAACTGTAGTTGTGAATACTTTTTCAGCAAAATGAGTTCAGATATTAGGGTAGCATAAGTTACACACAGAAGCAGGAGTTTTTAATAAGTGTGACCTAAATACCTTTTTGCGCATAATTTGTTTTTAAGTAACCAGCAGCATCGGAACTATAGTTTTAAGTCTCTGGTAAATTAATTTGTTTACTTTCGATCAGATGCTTACTGTTTTGTATATGCTGTGTGCCATGATGTTTAAGAGAAGTGGTGTATTAATATAAAACTTATCATATTATTCGTGTTAGCTTATTTTTACTTCAATATCTATATTGCGTGAAGAACACTACTTTCATATTAAAATTTGGGTTGGTTTGTTTATGTCAATCATTTCGCATAAATGAGAAATTTATTTTTACCTACAAAATATAAGTAAACATTGATGGCTATTTTATTCCGAATATAAACTTATCAGTTAAAAGACTTACATACAACGTTATTTCAAGTAGTCATTTTAGTAAAACGTTCGAAAAAGTTAGAATACAAGTTATTCAATTTGTCCAACATCTTGGAATGTATAACGATATTATACTTTGTTTCCTTACATAGGGTGTATTAGTTTCTTTTAAACCAATGTGAATACCCACTCAACCAAAATCCGCCTTAAAAATAGGAAAGTTATGGTTTACCTTCATTAAATTAAAAATTTGACACAAAATATATGTAAGCTGTTGGAATAAGAAATTATTTTCAGCATAACATATTTTAACAAAATGTTAAGTTATTTATATGGGCTTAAAGTTGATAAATATATTTAAAATTACATTGCGAGCAGAACTATTTGTGTGTCTAATGGCTCACTCCTAAAGTTATTTAAAACAATTACCATACTATTAAAATATCCAAGGTTGTGATCTTGATGTAAAAACCAGAACCTTTATGTATAGACATTTTCTAGTATAAACTAAGAATTGTTTATTGTTGAAAAGGCAGTTCCTTCGGTAGACCTAGATTACAGTAAATGTTAACGATGCCCGCGCAACTTATGTTCATTTAAATTCAATTTTATTTAAATATGCATTCAAGCTTAAGATATTAAGGGTAAAAGAAAACATTTTGAGACTTGACTAATTTTGAATATTGACTAAACCGATCTAACGCAAGTAATTCCTCGGCCACCTGATGCAAAGTTTAGTTTATTCTAACAAATTGTTTAAAATAATAATCATTTCATTAATCTTCAATTCAAAATAACTTCTACAATTAGCATCCTGGATTTGAATCGGGAAAGCCTAGTTATAAATGCATTTTGTAAGTTATTAAATATTTTTTCTATCCGTAGGAAAGTTTAACCATAACTCATAAGTTTGTGTATGATTGAAAGTTTTATGTGGTATGCGTTTCGGGTTGCGTAGTGGATAGGGTCTCAGAGCCCGAAGGAAGTATGTCCCAGTTGAGATGTGGTGCGTAGCGAAATGCGGGAAATACTTAACAAGTTCACCAAAAAGTACGAAATCAGTCAATTTGAAGAATTTAACAATGATTGATTGCGCGGGTGGTGGTAACAATTCTTTAAATCAAGTTTGCGAGCTTGAAGTAAACACCAATCGCATTGTATTTAACCAGTCGTCGAACAACATAACAAAACTACCGCCAGCCGCAACGCACTGACGCGTTTCGACCTTCCATGATCATCATCAGAGTACGACGGCAAACTGACTATCGAGGATCAAACCGCATTGAATATATATGGAAATCAAATTTAGATATGCGGCTCTCACCTCTAGCAGTCTCGCATACATTGAACTTGACTGGAAATGTCGGCTGCACAATTTCTATGCAGTCACGAACATTAACTGTTTGCAGCTTTCGCCACATATCATATATAGGCAATACAATTTAACAATAATTGATTGTGCGGGTGGTGGTAACAATTCTTTAAATCAAGTTTGCGCGCTTGAAGTAAACACCAATCCCATTGTATTTAACCAGTCGTCGAGCAAAGTAACAAAACTACCGCGTCAGTGTGTTGCGACTTTCGGTAGTTTTGTTATGTTGTTCGACGACTGGTATTATTTACAAATTACTATAATCAAGGTTGCGGTCTTGATATAAACACCTGACCCATTGATTACTTACATATGTCAGTATAAACTAAGAATTGTATAAAGTAGAAAAGGCAATTCATCCAATACACTATATAATTCTTAGTTTATACTGACATATGTAAGTAACTAATGGGTCAGGTGTTTATATCAAGACCGCAACCCTGATTATAATAATTTTATCACCATCCGCGCAACCAATGTTCGTTTAATTATTTACAAATGTCTGTGTTGTGTACCTTCTCCGCATAATATACAAGGTAAAAACAAAACTACTTGCAAATTATATGCAAACTGCTAGACTGAAGTAGTTGGTGATTTTAATTAAGGCAAATATTTTAGCATGAACGAAGACGGATGTAATTTAATTGTAGAAATTTACGGGATCGCAATTTATCTGGCGGTCTGCTTAGATAGACGAAATTAAGCAGGGCACAACTCATGACATGAAGTGCTGATGAAAATTTCGATTGAAGGTTGCCATATCCGTTAACGCAAATAAAGATTGGAATTGAACTGATAGTATAAATTAGATTAAATGTCACTTGCTTTCTACAGATAAAAGTACTAAGAAGGTTTTGAGAAATTGGCATTAATATTTGACCTGGTATCACGTAATGGGGATTAGTATTTTTTTTAACTTCAATTTAAAACAAATCCGTGGCTTACACTAGGTGCAGTAAATCAAATATTTATTTGCGAAAATCTTGCCGATCACATATAAATCGTTTTATTACCGAACGTAAATGACTCTCGCTGAGAATTACATTAACGATCAAAACAATAGTGCCGAATAGGCTGTTAAAAAGCGATGTTAAAGATATTAGATTCAAACACCGTCTATTGAAAGTAGTTTTTGAAATTAATTTAAAATAGAGCATTTTGATGTCAAAATCATACCAATAAATGTCAAAGATTCCAGATTATTGAAAATTCCGTAAATGTTACCATAATAGAACACTGTTATTTGCGCCAATTTTAAAAAGATTGATATAGGTTGGAAACTACTATTTCAAGGTTTGTAATGGCGTCACATAATGGTTGTACGAGGAAGTTAACAAATTCGTTAAACATGTGATTGTTGGCAGAGATCGAAATGGTTTTTGGTGGCCCGGTACATATTTCGGACGTTACTGTTGAGTAGGGAACCTTCTCGGAGTAGCATGTGGCTGAACTATGATGTGTGTTACTGATGAAAAGATGCATAATAGACATGAATTAGATCCAGGATGTGTATTCATCCTAAACATGTGCCTGCAACAATTTTGCTCTCATTTCTGATCACGCTATGACGTCAAATGTCGTCTTAGACATGGCAACCACTCAGATCTTCCTGACGTTTTTATCAATTAATGCAAAATTTCAATTGTAATTTCACAAAACTGCCTTAACATACTTGCAGTGGGGTTGTGATTTTTAGCAGAAATGTACAGAATAAAAGTGTTATAATTCTCCCACTTTTTTGTTTAGTTAAGATTAGCTAGCTAAAAGAGGTATTATGGAGCTGATGTGAGGTAAATGAGTGTCCTATATTTATATTTGGAATAATAAATACCTCAATATATTTCCATCTTATACAATTGTTACTGAATCCAAATAGAATTTTCTTTACCAATTTTCTCAGATAAATCTGAAATCTGCGGAATACCGCAAAAGATGCTAAGGCTATTGATTTTACTTAAACACATATAAATGTGTATAAATATATTTTGGAAGTATAATCTAAGAATTGTTTACAGTAGCGAAAGGAAATTAATCAAATCAGACGGATTTATTTCTCATTGGAAAGTAGTCAATTTATTGCAACAATATCCAATGATCCGTTACCGAACGGGATAAAATTTGCTTATGATACGGTAATTCATAGCAATTTGTCATCATTGCCTCTTACTAAAAGCAATTCATTCATATAACAAATTAAGCTTTTTCTGTTATATATATATATATATATATATATATATATATATATATATATATTATAAATTGATAATTTCAAATGCCTTTATTTATTACACAATTCTTTTTTTTATAAAAATAATAAAACATAAAGTAGCGTACATTTTATTGTTATATGTGCTTTTTTCTAAATATAAATAGACAACAGGCGAAGGTGAGCAAATATCACAGTATTTCTGCCAGATGAAATAGTAATAAATCTTTACGCCAGCTTCGGAAAATATTGTCCTTGAATTGGCTTTATAAACTTTTAAAATTGTATTATGCATTTTTTTTGAAAAGCAAGGCAAATATTGTGTGGAATGGGGGCGTTGTCTGTTCATCTACTCGCTTCCTCTCCTATTCATGCTAATGGCTTGTATTTGTTTGTTTGTTTAGTAAGTAGGCCGAAAATTTAAAATGCATTGCGTTTTAAAAACGCAGTTCTTTACCGCTAGTTTATTCGCTAATTTTGCTAAAGACAATGTTTAATCAATACTATTTCAAGGTTGCAATTGCGGGTTTGCACGATTTCAAACGTTGAGTCAAATTTAGATTTGACTACAAAATTATTTCCTATAAAATTTTGACCGTCTTGTCAATCAGATTACCGATGCTGAATGGGAACTCACACCTGCATAAACATATATAATAGGTTAGGTCGAAATATGGAGCTGTTTTTAATTAATTAAACGTACAGGTGAGTGAGGCGCATCAGAGGTGTGTCAGAATACTGCTTCCATTTTAGTTCTGTAATACAAGAAACAGCACATCTTTTAAGTGTATTATTTAGGTCAATTGTTTCGTTCATTTTCGCAAACTAGTTCAAAATTATTTCCCATATTAGTTAACTAATGACAAAATGTATTGGCTAAGATAATGATAAGATGTTCAATCTTTTTTTACGTTAATACATTTTCATTTCGAACGCGAAACGAATATGTACATGATATTATACTTTCCGTCCTTCTGGTCATATTTGAGCTAATTGCTACTATATGCGCAAAATAAAATACATAGATGCAGATATTTGAATTCTGCGCAACTTAATGTACTTAAATTTTATATATTTAACAGTATGCTGTCGTCATTTCCGCGAAATTTAATAACTGATATCGATTAAAGGCAGAGTGTGTGGATTTACTGGACTAACATAGGTTTCGAAGAAGTTGTAATTTCAAATTTCGGTACACTTTGGCATACAATGAATTCCATTGTTTTGGTACCATGTACCGACTCAGCAATACATAGTTTTGGTAACATTTTTCTGGGCAATATATATATATACATATATATATATATATATATACATATATATATATATATATATATATATATATATATATATATATATATAAAGTGAGTTTGCTTAGAAGTCGCATTGTTGAAGGCTTTAAATGAAGTTAGCTTCACTACTGCACGTTTACACATTCGTATAGGAGATTGTACCGTCAAATATTTCCACATTCCTTACCAAAATTCAAACTGGGTATAGGGCGAAATATCGATAGCACGAAAGGAATGTGATCATTGAATTATACTTTTTTTCATGCTGACTTTGGCTTATCATACAGGGCAAATTTGACCTAATTACATTCTATGTGTACAATACAACAAATAATTGCATAATTTAATGAAATGTCTCATGTAGCCAATAAGATTTTCAAAATATGCATACATTGGAATGATAATAAGAATATTTCATTTGCATTTTTAACGAACTGGCGTAAAATTGATTTTTGCATTTATTGCAAGGCCAGGCCGACATTGATTATCATTTGAAGTCTCCAATGCAAATAAGTCCGAGTTCTAGCCATGGTCGCGTCAAAACTGATATATAGGTGAGAAATCTTTTTGTATTAAGAATTGTGATTGCTACCGCATACTATGTTAGACATACTCTAGATATACTAATACATATGCATGTATATATACATATACTATATATATATATATATATATATATATATATATATATAAAGTAGAGTTTGTTTACGAATTTACCAAATGTTACGTTTAGTACTAGTAAGGATTATACCATTACTTTTTAATATTTCTTGTATCATTATATATCTTCCATGGAGAAGATTTCTTGCGTTCTGACAGGGTGTGCGTTGCTAATTGAAACTTCAGATCGAAAGCAATATCCTCGAAGATCCATTTGAAATAAAGACTGACAAATAACTGACGGGGGAATAAAAAACTGATAATTCCACTCTGCATGACTCCTTAACTGGTGTTTTGGGGATTAAATTTCCCGCAGTGTAAATTCTGTCTCTGGTAACAAACAACCATTAAGAAAAATAACTATTCTAGTAGAAAAAAATTACTTTCTATTCTATTCTCTGTTAAGTGTATATGGTAAAATCATTATATAATTAAATAAATTCGTTCTTTATATTTAAATTCCCTATAAACGTTCTGACACCATTGTCGTTAATTCTTATTTACTTAATACGCCCTAGTTTCCAACGGAAAAAAATTGTGTTAATTTTCTAGGCAATGCATTGATTAACTATTTATAATTTTGTTTATACTGGTCCAATTGGATTGCGGTTGGAAAAAAAGAAGAAAAAAAGCATATTATTAATGTTATCGCTCACGCAATTTTCGAACGAATGTGGAAGGTCAGTGAAGAAACTGGAAGCTGATGCACGTAATTATGTATATCTTCTGAAACATAAACGTAAATAATATGTTACTCAACGCAGCATATTTCCTATTTATAATAGGAATAAAGAAGTTTAATTATTCTGCTATATATTTAAATATAAATAAGTCAACCCGAGCGGACTATAATAAAGGCGTTTCAACAAAATATCTGTTTCTTCTTAACAGTGCCGTCATCAAATTTAAAGGGACTCGACTTCTTGGATGAGAGATTTGAAGATCAGTCCCTCAGGAAAATAAGCTTTAAATTGAACTGAATGTTCTAGGATTTAGGAACTTATGCCTTGTAAGTTCTATTGTTCAAATTGAATCTTGTTTATAAAAATTTAATATTTAACTGCTAAATATTCATTCCAAATCATTTATTATAAAACAAACAGTATGCCTCTCTAGGAAATGATAACAAGTCGAACTTAATTGGGAGAATGTGGTTTAAAATTTACATTAATTTCGGCAGAAAACTTTTTTTAATGCTGGAATTTTACTTTTTTCATAATTTTTAATTTTGCGGTCTCAGTTGGGAGAGTTTAAGCATTAGCTTTCTCTTTTCATCTTATTTTTTAACAAAAAAATACAGCGATATAGCAATGGGCTTTTTTTATAATTAAATAGCAAACGAGTACATTTGCATTGGATAACCCATCGATTTCCAAATTTGCAAAATGAAATTGTAAATTTATTCATAACGTTAGCGCGTATCAAAATTTTGTGTGCAACTGATAGTAAAATTGCAATGCAATAGACTCAAAATAGAACAACTCAATCATTACGTCTACCTCATGTAATTTTCTTATGGGAAAACTTATAGCACATTAAAAATAAGCTAATATTCAAACCTAGCTAGATTGCCCAATGTTTTCCGTGACAAGTAATACACATTACAAATCTCGGTTTAATATGCAATGAAGGCTACGTTCATTCTTTTCACATGCCTAACCAAATCGGTAATTATTGATATGGCGTACGCAGTGTTAATCGGTCGACAAATTAGAAGTCAGTATATTTGAATTATTTTTTTAAAATGAAAACAATACATGAGTCTTGTTTAACAGTAAAACACAGCCTTAAAGAAAAATTGTGATCCAAAAGATTGAAAGCCTGCATAAAGTTTACCGATTATTTGCTATTTTATAATAACTATAGTCATATAGATGCGTTTGTGCAGACTTACACAAAACTTACCGTCGGATCTCCAATGCTGTCTTTTCAAATTATTTGACAACTTGGAGTGCGTTTTATAAAATAATAATAATTGATTGCGTGGACGGTGGTAACAATTCTTTAAATCAAGTTTGCGAGCTTGAAGTAAGCACAAATCACATTGTATTTAACCAGTATTCGAACAGCATAACAAGATTATCGCCAGTCGTTTCGAACTTCCAATATCATCATCTGAGTGCGACACAAAACTGTCTAGCGAGGATCAAACCGCATTGCATATAAATAGAAAGCAAAATTAGATATGCGGCTCTAGCCTCTAGTAGACTTGCAAACATTGTACGTGACTGTAAATGTCGGCTGCACAATTTCTATGCATTCACGAACATTAACTGATTGTAGCTTTCGCCACAGTATAATTGGTCGCGCGGGTGGTGGTTTCAATTTTTTTTCGACTGACGGTATTTTTGTTATGTGTTTCATTAGTTAATGGTGAATTCGGTTAGTTACAGTATAATTGGAGCGTTGAGCCGGTCCATTCGGTTTAGTTTTGAGAAATCAATTAATGCAGTATTACACAAGGCAGCACCTCTCATTCACGCAGACTTGTTTGATGCAACTTCTGATAAAGAAAGTTTTACAATAAACGTAACTGAATATACGTTAGGTCTCTATTACCACTAACAAAAATAATCATTTGAAATTTTCTACTGCAGAAAACAATTAGGCGCGATTTCGTTAAACATTAGACGGTCCCTTAATATAAACAGGCATGTATGGAAACTGGATTAGTTGGTTGGCTGTAAATATTATTATTTACTTTTTAGTTTACTGAATAGCTAATAGTTTAGTTTTCCCAAACTTATCACAACCATGCGCACGAACAATCGCTTGGAGTGTTAATGCTTAAGTGCTTCTGAGCGTTGTGTTTTGACATTTACCGTACTCTTTCTGTTGGACATTAATGTTGATATAATTCTGCGATAGGTAGAATCACATATTCGATAAAATTTGCGTCGGATTACGGGAAAGAGGCATCTTTATTTGTTTATCAAGTAAACTTTTTTTTATTTCATAAACATACTACAAATATCGTATATTTGTTGTACAATCGTGTAGTTATAAAAATCAATTCTACTGGCATTGGAAAAACCGTACCCATTCAAAACCTCTTAATACATTAATGGTAGCGCAGTGCGATATAGATGTTAATAGATGCTAATAGATCGCATTTTGATTAGAGAAATTTGACTCACACTGTTGCTAATATTATAGTTATATGTGAATAAAAATCGATAAGTTCTATAAACGTAGATATTCATGTGTTTTGTATATAATTATATAATGTTTGCTCAGAAAAATATACAAAATAAAAGTGTTGCATATATATATTTGGATGATGATTATTGTAAAGAGTTTCATGCTATATGTGCATTTTATATATTTACATATGGTACATGTTAATTTATATATATATATATATATATATATATATATATATATATATGTTCTATTTAATATATATGCACACATATTTATATAGAATGATTTCTATAAATTCGTTAACTTAGAAACATGCATATTTTTATTTATTGTAGAACATTTATATAGGTCACATACTGTTTGTCCTTACTCTCTCTTCCATTAATTTAAATGTCAGGTATTTGATGTAACTTTAACTTTACTGAAGTCAGCGATGGTTTTTCATTTGTAACAGCAGTGTAATGTGTGTGTGTGTGTGTGAGTGTGTGGTTAGAAGGTGGGTGATGATATGGGAAGTTCAATATTGAAACGTTGGCAGTCAACGACGATTAGGCCGTACCTCATTTCTAGTAGTTAGTATGAACGATGTTGAAGCCTTCGGAATAAAAGGACGAATCCGCACCCAGTCAATGAGAAGAAAAACTCCATGCGTACGTGGAAATGGGGACCAATCGGATCTTTGCGAAACTGATCATGCCAAGCGATAATCTGTGAACGCAAATCGCTGAGATTCACCATTCTATACCCTGTTTCAAACCAGCTAAACTACCATTAGTAACACGTACTCGGCTTTAGTTATTGTGTAAAATTGTGGAACTTTTATAAATCACAGGTAAATACTACTGTCGCCACCGCTGCAATCAGTTATTTTTTATTTAGGTTGTCTAATTGGTTCGAAAAACTGTTCAAATCGTCGAATCTAATTGTTCGAGAAACCGAAATATAACGAATTGCACAAATGTTATGAGTTGAAATACAAAACTCTATGTATACATTGCTCGGTGTTAAATTCCACAAAAAACACAAAAGCTACGTACACCTATTTCAAACAAGATTTCGAGATATAAGTTAACACCAATCACATGGTATTTAACCAGACTTCGAACAACATGGCAAAACTACCTACAGACACACGCCCTGACACGTTCAGACAATCCATGATCATCGTCATTAGAGTACGGCAGCAAACCGACCAACAAGGATTAAACCACATTGCATATAAATTTGGAAAGCAAAATGAGATACGCGTCTCTCTGCTGAAATTGCCTCGCAAACATTGTACACGAATGGAAATGTCGGCTACACAATTTCTATGCAGTCACGAACATTAACGTTTTGCAAACTTTTCCATATGTATAGGCAATACAATTAAACAATCAATGATTGCGCAGATTGTGGTAAAAATGCATGTATGTAAGATTGAATGCGAGCCGCATATTTAATTATGCTTTCCATATATATACAATGAGGTTTTTTCTTTGCTAGTCTGTTTGAAGTCGTACTCTGATGATGATCATGGAAGGTCAAAACGCGTCAGTACGTGTGACTGACGGCAGTTTCGTTATTTATATCTACGACATGTTAAATATAATGGGATTGGTGTTTACTTCAATCTCGCGAACTTGAATAAAACGGTTTTTGCATCTACAAACACAGTCAATGATTGTTTAAACATCGTCTGCTTTCATATCGAGTTTAAAAGTAGAAAATAAAGTTTGGCAATGATAAATGATTACGTTTAAAATCGATTTTTCAATGGTGTGTGGAATATCAAGTTCAATATTGGAATTCAATATCGAAAACCATTTTAGACCGTTTAGATAAAATCTAGATAGTTTTAGCCTCAAGGATTTTTGCAAATGCTGCAGTAAAATAATTTCAAAAAATCTGTCAAGCGTGTCCAATTTTAGAATTTAGACAGAAAAGATAGCCTGGCATATTTCGCTAGACATGCCATTTTCTGGATACGCATTCTAAGTCGATAAATAGTTGGCAATTGAAAAATAATTTAGAACTTAAAAATTATATATGAAACAAAGGAAAAATAGCATTTTCTGTTAAACGACCAAATGCTTTTTTTACATTTTAGAACTTTTCACATGAATATGCCTAATTTCGTGAATAATATGTTTTCTTTCATTTAAGATCTTGCGTGTAGGTTTGTCTGAGAAATCCATTAAATTTATTCGGTCTTCTGTTTGATATACTCTATTAGAAATTAAAATACCATAATATCGCTTTGCCATAAAATTGAAACATTCAATCGTACATAATTCTGGTAAGTCTATGTATTGTTCCAGTAAGGACAAAACTGTTCTACCGGATGAATTTTTTTTAATGTCCGGCAGATTGGCTCAGTGGTTAGAGCAATACACTCCAAAGCATACGAGCCCAGGTTGGAGCATTGTCCGCAGCAAATACTTGTGAGTACCATAAGAGCTCCCCATAAGTATGAAAATGGTTTACTTGATGAATTGCTTTTATAGTATTGCAGGGTTGCTGAGTGATTAAAGCAACAAACTCTGAAGCAGACGTGTCCAGATTCGAACCCTGCCCGCGGCAAATTCTCGATGGTACATGAAGTGCCTCTAATAAGGACGAAACCGGTCTATTGGTTGAATTGCCTTTAAAGTGCGGAAGGGCATCTTAGTGATTAGATTAACATACTCCGAAGAAGACCTACCCAGATTCGAGCCCTGCCCGTGGCAAATTCTCGATGGTACATGAAGTGCCTCTAATTAGGACGAAACCGGTCTATTGGTTGAATTGCCTTTAAAGCGCGGAAGGGCATCTTAGTGATTAGATTAACATACTCCGAAGCAGACGTACCCAGATTCGAGCCCTGCCCGTGGCAAATTCTCGATGGTACATGAAGTGCCTCTAATAAGGACGAAACCAGTCTATTGGTTGAATTGACTTTAAAGCGCGGAAGGGCATTTTAGTAATTAGATTGATATACTCCAAAGCAGACGTGCCCAGATTCGAGCCCTGCCCGCGGCAAATTCTCGATGGTACATGAAGTGCCTCTAATAATGACGAAACCGGTCTATTGGTTGAATTGCCTTTAAAGTGCGGAAGGGCATCTTAGTGATTAGATTAACATACTCCAAAGCAGACGTGCCCAGGTTCGAGCCCTGTCCGCGAAAAATTCTCTTCTGTACCTGAATAGCTCCCAATGAGGACAAAACCGGACTACTAAAGGAATTACATTTTCTGAATTACACAATGCCCAGTTTATACTGACTAATAAATATTTGGGAATTGAGTGTTTATCGTGATCGAAAATAAGATTTAAATAAATGCTATCATTGCCCGCGCAACAAATTCACATTAAATGCTTAAATTGTCTCCGTTAATTTTCTTGAAAACATTCGTATTTAAGCGTTATCTTCCACGTGTTGCCGGGTATATTTGTTGGAAACGATATTATTTGTCGACCCGCTACCTGACTACATACACGCAAAGTGTACACATGTGCTTTGAACTAAAATTTCAAATTGTTTAACATGAAACATGAAAATTTAGTGGAACTACATATTCAGCTGTAGAGCAACGGATTTATTTGGGTGTTCAACCACATCTCATTCACTTTATTAAAATTGCATTCAAGTTAAAGATTCTTAGTAATAAAACATTAATTTGAAGCAAATAATGGAAAAATGATTAATCAATATCCGGTGTGGAGTCCGAGATTATAACCTGTATGATATTTTTCTGTTATAGTAGAAATTCGAATTTTTTATCAATTTAAGTTTTCAGACGAGTTCATTCTAATAAAAAACAATCGCAAAAACGACTGAATTACCGTTAAAAAAATTTCGACAATTTTGTTATTTATTTGGTCGTTATAGCAATTATACAGATACTAAAATGGCTCATAATATTTATGGGGCATGGCGTATCATGCATCGAGTTTTATCATAAATGCTTGGTTATATATGTAAAATCAACAAAAACAATAGGTTTTAACATTTTACATTTTTCCTTTATGATGAAATTTTATCTACCTGCCTTTTTGTATCCAGCAATGTGTTTCATTACACTGTCTTCATTTTTGCTCCGCATATTTTGGCTTCCTCATTCGGAAACTCATTTCACAAAGAATTGTTTAATAATTAATTCATTCATTAAGTCCGGAGACTTAACGGCAGCAGCTCGAGTACTTTCAATGAAATAAATAGTTTGTTTAGAAATGCTGGATAAATGAACCGTGCATTACCCTAAGATAGTCATATCAAAGAGAACTGAATTATAATTTGAAGCAATTAAATAAATGTTATCAATTTTAGTACATCTTAACAAAACTGATAATATAAAACACTCCTTCACAGATTCGAAAAATCTTGATCATGCATCATAAATAAATGCGTATAATTTAGTTCTTACAATCAAGCAAAATACGGATTGAAACGGATTCACCTCTACGAATTGGGCTTTGCTTGGTTAATCTAGGTGACTGTCGAATTTGTATAAAATAGTAGTTAAAAAGTGAAATTATTTGACGGATTCTATTAGGATTGGTAGGATATTTATTGCTACACTCCAAAATTAATGTCGCAGGTTTCTATATAAGTAAGAATCCATTTAGATTAAATCATAGCGTAAATAAGTAGTATTTTATATTTAATCAAACTTCGCAAACTTGTTTTCTTGTTAATCATCTAGTATGTCTTCGATTTTCAAAAGTGCTTATAAATCGTTTCATGAGTATTTAACGCATTATTTCAAGCAAGCTGAATCAGACCTTTGTCTCCAAATTGACAATATATAACCGCAAGCTGGCAGATAAGACTACAATAAACATGTTTGTCAGATCTGCATAGAAAAAAATATCTGGTATACTGATTTCGACAGTATATTTACTCCGCCGCTTAATGCTAAGATGCTTGGAAACTTTTTAAGCTTTGTTAGACAACATGAAATTATGAGATTATGAAGTAGGCTAGCGCCTAAATTATCATCACTTTCTGCAGAAACTACACAAAGGAGTTTTTAATTTTGTAGAAATGGTCTATCTTATAATCTTTGGCAGTACGGTTGTATGTCCACATCAAATTGGTGTATCATAAATGTTGCGCGTAGTTCTGCATACATAGCCTCATCGAATTTTATTTATTACATAAATCAGCAATTAATATATCAAGAGTTAGGCGCAATTTCTTGTTAATTTGAAAATTCTTGAAATTGTTTAATGTGCATTTGTATTGAAAAAAAATAATTTGTTAAAAAAGATCAACTGGCGTTAAACTTTGATATGGACATTATTTTCAGCGTTAGGAATTGACAAATTAACCATGACCAATGAATAGAAAGTGTAATAATTAAGCAAAATAACCCAATTACGAAAATATCACGCATCATATACATTTATTTTATTTAAGCATATCATCAAGATTGGTTTAAATATAATTTCATTGCTAGTTCTAAACGTAACGTTCAAAATATTAATTTCAAATCTGTCATTGCGTACAACATTCCACCTGCGGAAATCAAGTTAAAATAAATTAAAGTTACAATTTTAGTCGGCTTATATCTGTGATTGGTGTTTTCTCACAATGAATCGTCTACTAGGTTTCTTCGTTCTTAATTTATCCTTATCAGTAGAGGCCATATTTGCAGCAACCGTATTTTTAACCCAATAGCTTTAGGCTCATCGGCTTGAAACTACTAGCATTCAAAACCAATAGTAACATTGCATATTATTTTCATTTTCATGCTTATTGACAAAAATTTCTAAGTTGCGTTATCATTATTTTTTTCAATTTGTGTCCACAATTCTGAAAACAGCAGGCAGAGATCAGTCAGATCATTTGAATGTTTCAAACTATTTCCTCAACGAATCACAGACTTCTTTGGCAGCCTCGGCGACATTTTTAGAAGTTGCTGATCAGCCGTCTGGTGATGAATTGATATGCTTAGCTTTTTACAGTCTGGACGTGTTTTTTACAGCAACAACCATTTTTCATTTATGTGTCATCTCCCTGGATCGATATTTGGCCTTGCGCAACCCACTTAAGTCACACCAGACGAACCGAAGGCGATCTCTCATTATTCAATTGAGTTTCGCCTGGCTGATACCGTTTGGCATAGCTTGCCCTCTCTTCCTCTATGCACTCAGCCTGCACAGTGCGCGGTCCTACAAAGGATGTGGGCCAAACGACCACGTGTTTGTCATAACGGCCACTACCGTCACATTTTTTGTGCCACTCGGCATTATGCTACTCTCTTACATACTGACGGTGGTTACTATCCAACGCCAGAGTAAACACGCGGAACGCTGTCTTTACTCACAAGCTGTCGCCAGCCTTATTGTTCAGCCCAAGTTGACTATTTTATCACGCCAGAGTTTTCGATTTCGCAGTATGCGAACGAGGACTTCAATGGAGACAAGTAAAACGGATAGTAAAGGGAGGACTCGTAACAGTATTGAACGTTCATTATCGAAGAAACCCCCGGACAATCCCTCCACGATAGATTTGCATGAAATTTTACATACAGGAAGTAACCATTCGGCTAACAAGGAGAGCATGAAAGTTTCAATTCTTGTTGACGACAATGCATCAGACACACAGGAGACCATATGTCAGCCGAATCTATATGCATCTGTTGATGAATCAGCATATGTTAAACAAAATGACATCTTTTCAGAGTATCGAGAAGACAACGATGACTATAGCAATTTGCATCATTTGAATGAATATGTCCAAGACGCCTCGCTCCAAAACGTACGAAAGCATGAATCGGCAGTTCCAAGTTTATGCGAAAGACGATTTAACAAACATGATCATTTTCCAGATGAGTTTAGGAAAGCCAGTATTAGAAGCGGTAAAAACGTTCTTCGTCTAACTGGAAGAAGTGAGTGATTTTTTATATAGAAAGAAAAAATATTCAGAACTAACGATTAAAATCTTTTATTTTAGCTGAGTTCTGCAACCTTACATTTATAAAATAATGCATTCAGCATTTAGATTGATAGATGTATTGCCAGTACCTTTTAGACTCATGTTTAATGTGTACTCTAATTGAATTTTATTTCACTAGAGACTAATAAACTTAATGCGTAGCAAACAGTAAAATTTAATTACAATTATCCGGCCTAAAAACATAATTTAATTGAAATTTCTGCGCTTATTTTTTCACGTCCGAAGGTAACCTTATTACTTTGTAAATGCATAACAAAAAGTTGATTCGTTGACATTTTATAGGTCGGTTTGAGAAGCACAGTTTAAATTTATCCTTTATTCTAATTGATATAATAGTGATTAAAGTAAATTAATTGAATTATTTGAACAGCGCAAATCGTTTTAATGCGATTTAAAAAAAATTAGTTCTATGATCCATTAATGCAAAACCTTGTTAAGAATACATGAACACAAGTTAGAAGATAAAAAAATAAAGAATAAAGACATGTAATTTATGGGTCCTTAGTAGAGATTATCAAGTGCTTGGCTTCAAATCCATTAAATCAAACTCAAAATTGTCTTTAAAATAAGTAGAAATATTTCTGTTATTCCTTTGATGTCTCTGCTAAACAGTTTTCCTTTCTAAGAACACATTTAACAATTTGCAGAAAAATGACCATTATTTAATGTAAAATCGAAGTATGTTTGCTGTTTGTTTAGACAGATGCCAAACGATAATTTATCAGATAAATTTACTTATTTGGTCTTTATTCCAGTTCATTTCTATTAATATAAAATCAGTTTCTCCTCTATGGCTGCCACCTTATTGTATATTTCATGCATATTTCCATGCCAATCAATGTTATGGTCAAGAAGTAAACAAGAAACTATGTTAATTAAAAAAAAACATGACATCGTTTTGTTAGAAAATTGAAAGTGGGACATTCAAATTAATTTTTTAAATTATTTTGCTTCCGCGAAGTCATTTCTGCATTATAAAAAATGTGAAAAAGAGTTGCGTTTTATAAATCTATACATGCTGAGGCCAAAAACGGTCCGAAAGCTACCAAAATCAATCTTTCTTACAACTTGATTAAACTTATTTTGATAGAAATTAATTAACCTGTGAAACACGCCTCATCACGGTAACTCATTCGTTTTTGGCTGTGTTTGGCATATGCTCTTGGTAATTTAAATCCAACCAATTAAAATTTCATTGTTTGCGCGGTGTAGGAAGAAATTTATTTGAATAATTTTAGTGAGCTTGATAAAATCATCAGTCATATGAAATTTGCAAAATAAACTAGGTATTGTATAGACTTTCGTCCCTATTGGGAACACGTTCAGTACTGTCAGTGGCAAAATATATGATGATTTTTCGATAAGAACGAGAACTGACACAATAATAGATCTGTTTCAAGTATGTATTAGGTTTTGCGAACCTAGTAACAAATTATTTCAGTAGTGACCAGAAAGATAAACCAAAGGCAGCATGAACGGAAAGTATAATCTCATGCACATTCGTTTCGTGCTTACTGGCGACTCATCAGTAGGAGCCGGTATTACGCCCTTTAACCACTATATATTTGGTAGAAGAATGTGGAATAATAGGACGGTACAATCTCCTAGACGAATGTGTAAACCTGTAATAGTGAAGCTAACATAATCTAAAGTCAACGACAATGCGACTTCAATGCTAACTCACACTATATAATATATATACCGAGTCTGTAAAGGATACTAACACTATGGCTATTGTGTTAGTAACTGATACCTTTTTTGAAATCAATGAGTACTGGATACTAACACTATGTTTTCCGAGTCCGTACATGATACCAACATGATGGATATCAATTTATGCTATAGTTCACCGAAATCGAGAATTACAACTACTTCTGAACACCTGTTACTCCAGTAAATCCATACACTCTGGCCTTGATTGATATCAGTTATCACATTTCGCGGTAAGGATGACATCATTGAATTAAATATATAACAGTTAAATACTGTTTGTTGCGAAAAACTAATAGATATATGCATGTACGCATTAGGTGTTGCGAACCTGATGAGTCGTCAGTAAGCACGAAACGAATGTGCGCAAGAGATTATACTTGCCTTTCACGCTGTCTTTGGTTTATCCTTGTGGTCACAACCGAACTAATTTGTTATTAGGTTCGCAACATGTAATACATACTTGCATATATATTAGCTCTTCGCAAGAAACAGTATTTAACTGTAATATATTGAATTGAATGATGTCATGCTTACCGAGAATTGTGATAACTGATATCGGTCAAGGCCGGGTTGTATGGATTTACTGGAGTAACATGTGTTCATAAATAGTTGTAATTATTAATTTTGGTGAACTATAGCATAAATTGGTATCCATCATGTTGGTACCATGTCCGACTCGGAAACCATAGTGTTAGTACCATGTACGTTTTCGATAAACTAATGTTGGTATCGGTTACTAACAAAAAAGCCATGAGTGTTAGTATCCTTACAGACTCGGTATATATATATATATATATATATATATATATATATATATATACATATATATTATATAGTGTGAGTTAACGTTGAAGTCACATTGTCGTAGACATATATATATATATATATATATATATATATATATATATATATATATATATACATATATATTATATAGTGTGAGTTAGCGTTGAAGTCGCATTGTCGTAGACTTTATATGATGTTAGCTTCACTATTGCAGGTTTACACATTCGTCTAGGAGATTGTACCGTCCTATTATTCCACATTCTTCTACCAAATATATAGTGGTTAAAGGGCGTAATACCGGCTCCTACTGATGAGTCGCCAGTAAGCACGTAACGAATGTGCATGAGATTATACTCTCCGTTCATGCTGTCTTTGGTTTATACGTCTGGTCACAACTGAACTAATTTGTTACTAGGTTCTCAACACCTAATACACACTTGCATATATATTAGTTCTCCGCAACAAACATTATTTAACTGTAAATGGATCTATTATGTATTCCACTGAGAGTCATGGTTAGTTTCAACTAAAAAAAGTCTGTATAATTGAACTTTCGTTTGTATCAAGCTCACAACCATGAATTCAACAGTAACCAACAACTTTTCTTTGTTGCAAAATAACAAACAAGCTTACAAAAGTTATTATTATATATTCTGTATCTAGTAACAAATTAACTCAATTGGAATAAGATTAGTATATAAGAGTTGGAAGTGACTAATGGTATATAGTCATGATCACATGCGTTTCACTTCCAGTAGCGACTCATCAGCCATATTTAACTTTAGTCTAACTACTCATCATAAAATGTACAATTATACCAAATTTTTCGGCTCCTAATATGTGCCGCTATTATGCTCGAAACGCATGTGCTCATCCTATGTATATTGGTATATCCTTCAATTTCTATTCGAAATAATTCATAACCAGATGCAGCACCACGTTTCTAATTTCGCCAAGCTATATTCGTTTATCAGTTATCAGTTTCTTTATTCTGTAAATGGAGTAAAAGTGTAGAAATGTTTAGTTTTATCAATTTGCATACATGAAAGTGTATCAAACATCTTACATGTGTTAGGAAGATTTACATAGTCCGTCAAGCAGGTTTGACGGTTTGATTGTAGGTTTATTATAAAAGATTATTTTCATATAATAAGTAAAACTTTTAGCTCATTTGGAAAAATCTAAAAGAAATTAATTAAAACTGGATTGTATAACAAAACCTCGTCTAAAATCAGTTCAATCTGTAACAAGAAATTAATTATAACCGAGGTACTTTGCTAATTAAATCTTATTATTTAGAATGCCTGCAGCTCCATGATATAACCACTACCAAGCCAGCTAATTTATACATTTTTTCAAATAGCACAAATGTTGCATCAAATTTCGTCATTTGCTGGTTTACCTAATTGCCACCATTGTAGGAAAGACTTTTGAGAATCACTCCTGTTACTAACATGTAGTGTCGTCGTATAGGAGCCATTATTGTGGAGTTTCGCGCACGGATTTATGCCGAGTTACGCGTCTAGCACACCTTTACCTCAATAAACGTGTCAATCTGTTAGTATGATTTAACTTATTTCAGAATTACGATGGAAATCTTCGTCAGTCGTCGATTAATGCAACGGGTATAGAGCTTCTGGTTAACAAGTAAATTGCTAATAATTTTACTTATACCAGTGTCTTTAAATAATGTTAAATGTTTGAAATATGTTTAATTATCAAAGATTTATGCAATATGCGTGCGCCTGGTAGATGGCACGATCTATCGATCGTAGTCTTTTTGATTTGCACAATATGACCTAAATTCCTTTTCCTAAATGCCATAGCTTACAAAGGGACAGATCCGACGGTTTTCCTAGCAAGCAATATTGCCCAAATATGCCTGTTGTAATTGAATGATGTCAGCCCAGAAGTAAATAGGCCTTGTCAAATGGAAACCAAGTTCTGCAAGTAATTAACATACAAGTAGTAACGCACTATAAGGACATGAAGGAAGTATTCCAAGACTGTGATTGTATTCATGTTGTTACAATCCAGCATTCAATATTAAACAAAATGTTCTTTTAGATTTTGTGAAAAGATTGTGCTTAACTAAATATTAAAATTGTTTGTGAGATAACTGGTTCAAATTCATAATAGGCTGAACTCTCACTTGTTGAATATAGCAAAATATTCCTAGACAATACTGAACATGCTATCGCCACAAAATGGCCTCCGAAACGCCATTATCTTAATTTATTCTAATCTTTAGCCTTAAATCACAGGCAAAACGCTGCAGTCAAACTTGCCAGCAAGCATTTATGCGAAATTCTCATTGCTGTCTAATTCAGCTTAGCAAAAACTCATCCCATATGAGATCCTATTCAGTTGAGATGCTGAAAAAAATTAATTCGCATGAAATAGTTTATCCTGTCCATAGATATTGTTCGTAGCTCACCTACGTCAAAGATCCTACTGTCATGCGGTGCCTACAGAGTCAATTGTAACCTAAAAGAAGTCAATTTAGTGGTGTTAATCCACGCGATGCGGGGTTAGTTAGACGTCTTGTTAACTACACTGTCCTTTGATTCAAATAATGAATAAGCGTGGTTTTGTTTGAATATTCTTTAAAAATCTATTGTCAAAGTGCAATACGTAAGTGTGACAGGATTGTGTGCATTTATTTTTCGAATTTTCATATTACTTTTTATAAAAATCATAACTTCCATGTGCCAATTTTGCACGACTATGCCTTTGAATTTTACGAAGCAATAAAATTACTTTCGAAATTTTGCATTAGCTTTCAATTTCATGGGACTTCGAGCAAGAGAATCGGAAAACGCATCGATGTCGGATTCAAGTTGACTAGCGTAAATACTTCTTATTAATCAAATTTTTGTAGCATGTAAAAACATTTAGTAGTTATAGTTCAACACATTAATCCTTCTCGTTCGTATATTTCTAAGCATTACAGCAGCATAGTTAGTGTTAAAAACTGTTAAACGTTCATTAATTTTTGAAATTTTTTTTATACGACTCTTTAAGTTTACACGGTAATTTAAATATTTCATTTTCGTCTTTATTTCGAGTCCATTAAACCTGATCAATTTATAATCCAACGTAGGGTTTACTTAATTTTCTACTAATTGGACGCCATGTTTAATGATTGAAATACAGGTAAGTTAAGCAGACTTTCTCTCTTTTATTAATTTTCTTCTTGCTTAGCCACAATGATTTGTTTAGTTTCGCTTTGCAATTTCTCCTAACAAATTCGTCCGGTTTGTCAGACATTTGAGCCTAATTTTGTGGCAATAGATACCGATAAGCGTGAGTTTCTGTTGCAATAGCAGCAATAATTACGCAGGTGAGGATAACAATTATATGAATGAACATGCTAAATCAGAATAAACACCATTCCCATTTTGTTAAGCCGGTCAGCCTAAATACTGCATTTTAAACGCCTACGGTCGGTTTGTTGATAAAAAGCTGAAAACGCGTCGATTAGTGTATCTGACGACAGATTTATCTTATTGCGTGATCATAGCAGTCAAACAGGAGTGTTATTTATCTCCAGTCGCAAACCTGATCGTTAGACGAATATTTTTTAGTTGAATATAATCCAAAATGGAAATATTTCTGATGATCTTAATTGTTTTTACCATTCCTTGCATGTTTTCTTTAGATTTATTTTCAAAACTTGTGCAATTTATCGCATATCTTCATGTGCTGAAATTGATAATATTGTCGTGAATTGTAATTTGATGCATCAAACTCTATGATACAATAAGTATAGTGGTTGCACCCTTTACAAGCTTGGTATATATATATTATATATGGTGAGCTGGTTTGAAGTCGCATTGTCGGATACTGCATATGAAGCTAGTTTCACTACTGCAGATTCACAAATTCGTATGTAGGATTGTACCGTCCTAGTTTCCCACCTTCCTCGCCAAAGTATATAGTGGGTAAATGGTGTAATACCGGCTTCTATTGATTAGTCGCCAGTTATCAAGAAGAGAATGTTCATAAGATAGTGCGTTCCATTTGTTACTAGGTGTGCAACACCTAATACATAATTGCATATATAATGGCTCTTCTCCACAAACAGTAGCTATCAGTATTATAAAACGTTTGTTGGAGCATACGTTAAATAAAAAATGATGCGAGAAATAAAAAAATAATATTTATTGTGACCAGGTGTGAAATTGGAAAAGAGTAACAAGGAGGCAGATCCTATTGATTAAAGAACAAAGAAGCAATTTAGGCGAACATCCAGACTAATTTATATAGAACCAATTTCAAATAAAAATTTTTTTATGTCGACAGATTTTGCAACAGGTTGGTAAGATCGAACTTGCACTTTATTTTTCCATGCTTAAGGCATACCTAAATTGACTGGTTTAAGATAATATTTACGATATATATATATATATATATATATATATATATATATATATATATATATATATATATATCATGTATACTGCACAATATTACACAGTATATTTATAGTGGAAGAAAAAACATATTAATAACAAAGTGGATAAAGGCCATTCATTTCGTGAATACTAATCATCGCTTATACAATCATACATATTTATACATTTTGGGTTTTCAGTTGATTATGCTAGTGGTAACAAATCTGACTCGTTTTTACTTCTGTTTCTTGTTTTGGCTGGTTGGTAAGTGTGTGTATGTGCAGTAGCACATATATCGGACGTACGAAGAAGCAATTAATAAGCAGAATCCAGCAACATTTGCCACAGAAATTTATTAACAAAGGCTTGGCACCAACAGGAAAATCAGCTATTTCCGATAATATATTGGCAACGGTGCACCCTGTCCACTCGACCAATTTAACAAATCTAAATAAAGAAAAATCCCAAAAATTATTATTTATTTATGAAGCCCTTTATATAAAACAACAAGCACCTGACATTAATATTCAAAAGTTTCATCAACATGATATTCTAATCGACTGGCCAAGAATAACAAAATTTAACAACAATCTACTAGTATCCAGTCAAGAACAAACAGGCCCTCGACTAGAATCAACAAACATACAATCGGATTGGCAACAAACTGAAGTGGAAATAACAGAGGCGCATACGGTGACAGAAGTTTCCAAACAATATGAGCGTTTAACACTGCAATCCACACTGGCGCTGTTACCATGTGGAAATTACAAATTCGCGCAACAAGGTGAAACGATCAACTACACTGGGAAAAATAGCACTCGTACATGTAACAGTGAACAATGCGCACAAATGGTTAATTCTCAAGCCATCAAAACAATAATGACCAGATCTCAGACATCACTTTGCAATACTGCGAGAATGACCTTTACATGCAAACACGCATACACACAAACACAAACGCATACACACTCACCAACCAGCCAAAACAAGAAACAAAAGTAAAAACGAGTCAGATTTGTTACCACTAGCATAATCAATTGAAAACCCAAAATGTATAGATATGTATGATTGTATAAGCGATGATTAGTATTCACGAAATAAATGGCCTTTATCCACTTTGTTATTAATGTGTTCTTTCTTCCTAATTATATATATATATATATATATATATATATATATATATATATATATATATATATGTATATGTATAAATGGCATGCAATCGATAGAGGTTTAAACCGTCGTTCTATAATGTAATTGACAAAAGCAAATTTTAAATTTTAGTTATCCTTATATATATGCTATTATTAATTGAACTGAAAAGTAAATCATATATTTAAGCATAAAGTTATTATAAAGCGGTAAAAATCACAAGATTAAGAAAAGCCCTTTCCTTTTCGCCAAGATTCAATTAAATTTTAATATCTGGTATTTTATACTTTCATTCTATATAATACAAATAATATAAGTTAGATCGAGAGCATAAATTAGATGACCACAAACAGCAAGTGAAAAACGTACTTGCAGAGATACGACCAAACGAATACACACACACATGCGCGTAATTTACCTGTTTAGAATCAAATCATGATTGAACTACTTTCGTTTCTTTTTCTGAGGACAAAGTATTTGGGATAAAACAGCCCCTGCATTGCGCAAATCTTATTCGTTTGTGCACTCAAGAAGCCCCGGAAATCCTCCTTATATCACATATAGTGGAAACCTTCACCTTTATGCCAGCTGTGTTTAGTCTTGAATGCTCGTGAAATTGCTCCCTTAGTTATCGTATAGTCCGACGCTCAGTGCTATAGGTGTTAGATTATATGGAGATTTCCTATTAAATTTCTTATCAGAAGCCTTTTTTATTTAGACAAACATTAGTAGAGCACAACACAACCGAAACGTTATTGTTTTTTTTAATTTTAGATTTGTTGTCAATAATTGAAGGTTTACTAGCATGAATCGTCTTCTAGTTGGGTACAGCTACATTGTTTGTTTTTTTTACTTCTGTGCTTCATATTTGGTTCAACAAATATTTCATGGTATCCATTTGCTAATGAATTCGCTTCGACTACTGTTAGCACTTCACATTGAAATTCTACTGAACAGATTTAATGAATTCTGTTTGACAGACTGCCTATTAAAATTCATCCATGGAAAAATGTGAGAGCGTTGTGGTAATGGATGTAGTGCCCAGTCCACGTCTGTTTCCGTTAAAATTTCGTTTTTAGACTGACTTTTCTTGTCTTGATATGAGGAGACCAAAGCAGACTGGGGTGTTACGCGGTCGCAAGTAAACTAAATGTGGTGGACGGCATTACTAAAACTTTTATGCATGTCAGTTATTTCTAAATTATCATTTACCATTATGAGGGTGTCATCAACGTACATCAGATACTTATGTCCATATTTTTTTAATAATTAGATTTAGTTTTGACGATGCAGATAGAAAATTAAAGCATCATTTCGTAGAATGCATGAAGGATGACTTATCGCCACTCGGTTAATAAGAGTGAAATATTTAGTATTTGAAATGAAATGTATATTCTCGTGCACATTTTAAGATGTCTAGAAGGTTTGGGGATTAATGGCTGGTTACTATCGACTGAACGCCAGCAATTTCCTCGTCCCAAGACATCGATTCCATTAGAATTCAAATCTTCGGTATCTTGCTGAATTGCTTCACCTGTATTTCTAATTGCACGTCATATCAACACCTTGTAAGTTTTCAATCTGTTTTTATTTACTTTGCTTGGTCTAAATCTCTATTCATCATTAAGAGCATGCTCAGACGATTAATATAATCATTCGTATTCATCAGAACAATACTTTAGACGTTGTCTGGCTTCATTGATCTTGTCGGTGTCGTTGTGCCTCAATTCTAGAAGCATAAGCGCCTTGCAGTCGAACAATCCAATATTTTTTACGTAAACAATTGGCGCAGTTCTTCTGTTCTCGCTGTGTGGGCCGATCCCGCCAAATTACTAAATAAGCGTATTTAGGCGAATTTTAGACCAAAACCTGGCTGGCAATTATGGAGATAGATTCCGATATTTTAGAACACTTTGCTAACATAAATCAAAAATTAAATCAAGCGGATTTACAAGTATTCTTGAGATAAAACATGAAAACGTATTGTGCGCATCGGAAGCTGTTTTATGCAAAGTCCGCAACCCTTAGCAAAATACACAAAATTAAGACGTACATTATATGAATACAAAATCGTCGTGTGTGTGTGTGTGTGTGTTTGTGTGTGTGTGTGTGTAGTTGTGTACTTGTTTTCGTGTGTTGCGTGTGTACGCTACCCGATACCAGGTTGCTGCTTTGTGATGTACATTTTCATCCATATTTATTCATCTTTTATTACAAAAATGGCAATATAAAACACCGGACATTACAGTGAAGATGTTTTGTGGCGAGAAGAAAATGGCTATTTTTAACCGTGTGGTTTGTTCCTACTTTCAATAAATTTTTGCTAGCATATATAATTAAAACTATATATGCCTAGTAAATCATTTTATTTATCTTTACCTTTGTGTTTTAACATTTCACCTTGAATAAATTTGGTTGTTGTCTAGCGTACATTTTACGATATTTTCTAGCTTCTTTATAAGAAATAAGCCATTAAGTACAAAAAAAGCTTCAACAATGCTAAATATGTATTCTCGTAACAAATGCATGGCATACAAATTTTGCCCTTGTCGCATCTATTTCATTATACACCCGGATAAGTGAGATTTTACTACGCCTTGAAATCGGAAATTAATTGACTATGTGCCTTTCTGTCGCGAAACGTTCAGACTGAATGAAACCGTCAATTTTAAAATGTTGAGGCAAAAGGTAATGTACTTCATTAAATATTAACTAACCACAACTCGAGCATACGTTTGGCATATAATTTTATTAAATGCTGTCAATAGTAAATTATATAAACCTGTAGATCTACACCTTCATATTGAATTGGCAGTCTACAATTATGATGCATTCATTTATTTAATGCGCACACCGCACTAATAAGATTTTAATTAAAAAAACAAACATTACATGGTGCACACGTTGTGTCTAGTACATTTTACTGACTTTGACACGAATGTTTTGTGCTAACTTGCCTTTGTTACCTAGAAACAGAAAGACTCGGCACAACGGCGCTCTTTCCATTTGTACTGAAATGTATTTTTTTAGTCTTTTTGTATGCACCCTTGGTTTTATGTGAACTAGCTTAATAGGATAATTGATCAATAGTCAATTATGTGTGTGGTGTTAATATTAATTTCAATCATGTTTGCCGACTTGATTACAACAATAAGTCAGTATCATTGAATCGGCCACAAAAAGTTAACTTCAGTCACAAAAAATACTTCAACTTCCGCCAATCGAACAAAACTTCGAAACAAAGTCAGTTGTACATAATGCATATACATAATGCACACATAATGCAGAATGAGTAATTTATTGATTAAATGTTTTAACTTGGTATAAAACCTGTCCAATTATAATACATATATATATATATATATATATATATATATATATATATATATATATATATATATATATATATATATATATATATATATAAATATGTATGATTGTATAAAGTGTTTAGTATTCACGATATAAATGGCCTTTATCCACTTTGTTATTTTGTAGTTGTTTTCCTAATTATAAGAATATATATATATATATATATATATATATATATATATATATATATATATATATATATATATATATATATATATATATATATAATACTCATCACTAGGAATGGGCGACCTAATGTTCTTTTACAGTCCACAAATAACTATGAAACATTCAACTAACAATGATTGGCTGTAGCCATAGCAACACCGGCCTGACGGCCGTCGGGCTCAAGCTAGTCAACCCGGGATTGGTAGCATGAACCTTGCCAGATCAAAATGGACACAGCCATCATCCAGTTTCATGTGAGGCCTGGAGTCTGGACTAACTGCACAGTAACTTTGTTTAAATGTGTAGTGACGGAATGAGAGCAAGCGTTTCAGACGCAAAGTGAAGTTTCGGCTGCTGAAGGAAACTTTTGCCACCGGCATCCGGGCAGATGGTGCTCATTAGCCTTGGTTGGCAGACTATCTAGTAGAAGTAAAACTCCGAATACAAACCATCACTAGGAAGGGGCGACCTAGTGTTCTTTTACAGTCCATAAATTACCATGAAATATACAACTTACAATGATTAAATACTGCAACGGTCGTCGCGCAGTATAAAAAGGATCGCCTTATCTGCTGAGTTGCGCAGGGTGGATAAGCGAAATCGGGCTACTGCAGGCAATTTCATCTCTGATTCTGCCTCCGTTTCCCTTGCTCTTCTCAAGCTAACAAAACACTCTTTTAGATATGGTCGGTGTAGATCATAACACTAAGCCCAATATCAGGTTGCCAAATATCGAAAATTGTTCTAGTAGACAATCATACTTTAAACCTGGGCTATGTTTTAACGTAGGCGCATTTAATGTGCAAAAATTAAAACAATCTGGAAAACAAGGATCTCTTGCACGTACGTTGGATAAATTAGAAATGGACATTTGTTGCGTATCTAAAACCAGACTACAGAACCTTACATGCATTACAGAACAGGTTGAACCATGCATATCTACGCCCTATTGGCTTCGACCATCTGGTTTCACAAAATTCTCTTAATCCGGTAAATGGGTCGTTAGTATTTTCCTTAGTGCATGAGCTGAAGCTTGCTTAATTGAATGGATCCCTTTAAATAGTCGATTGTGTGCGGCACGTTTTAATAGATCTACTTAAATCAATGCAAAAAAAACCGTTATCAACGTTGCCTCTTCGTTGAATCTGCATATGCTCCTATCGATTGCAGCACAGAAGAAAGCAAATACTGATTTTACTCCGAAATAAGCTCCCTAATAAGTAGGGCACAAAGTTCAGATATAGTCCTGGTTGTGGGTGACATGAATTCTCAAGTTTGGTGCTTACGTAACGCAGAATTTTATTAGGTGGAAGGTACACTTTAAGCTCAACGCGCAACGATAATGGTGAACGGCTTTTGGATAGAGGCGCGAAACATAGATTATATTGAAGTAGTAAAAACTTCAGACGTAGTGTTAGACGTTGCGCTACATGGCGTCCTCCAGCACCCGGACAACGGTGGACTCAAATAGATGTAGACCAGGTAGCAATTATTTATAGAAAGCGTGGTTGCTTTCGGGATTGTTGTTCATTTTGTAACACTTATGTCGACTCGGACCATGCACTTATCCGTTGTAGATTTACCCTAAAGTTTTCCGGGAAAATAACTTAGAATAAACTCCGAATTGATGTAGGAATACTCGAACAACCATCCTTCCGAAAAAATTATGAAAATATGCTAAAGGCTAATCTAACTGGTCTGGATATAGAAAATCCGAATTTACTTTGGTCCAAGGTAAGTTGCACCATGACCAATGCTGGTACTACTATATGTGGCATTGCAGATCCCCATAAAAATAATCTTTGGCTCTGTGTAAAATCTATGGAGATACTCGAAACAAGACGCCAAATTACACCTGGCTCGACTTATAATAATACTCTTTGCAATATATGACGCCAACTTAAGCGCAGTCTAAAAGTCGATCTAGAAAACTTTTGGACCAAAATAGGAATAAAAGGTTTTCGTCAGGTAATAGTCGCTGTTTGTTCCAACTTATTCGCGCAACAGGTCCGAGAAAATTAAAAGTTAGTGAAACTCCAAATGATAGTAGCAACCATTATTAACCGATAAAAAATCGTCTTGATAGGCGGGCTGAACACTTCAAAGATCAATTTTCTTGAGCACGCGTGTCAGTTCGGATTCCCAAAAGAATGTCATCATCAACATTGTGGAATGTTAGTCTCGAAGATCCATCCGAGTTAGAATTACGCGATGCAATCCTATCTCTTAAACTTTGCAAAGCCCCAGGCTCCGATGATTTGCTCCCAGGATTATTTAAGGATGGTGGACATATAATTCAGGAGCGTTGACCAAACTTTTTGATACGATATGGAATGAGGAAACGTACCACTTGATTTGAATTAGTCGACCATCATTCCTATCTTCAATAAAGGCAATCGTAATTCGTGCGATATTCATCGTGGTATAAGTTTGACTCCATTGATATATAGGTCATTTGCTTCGATTATCCTACGTCGTCTTAGAGCTTCACGTGAATCACATACAAAAGAAGAACAAGCCGGATTCCGCGCAGAACGTGGATGTATAGATAATATTTTTGTGTCAAGGCAAGTTCTTGAACATAAACATTTATATCACCATCCCACAATAGCCGTCTTTCTAGACTTCAAGGGTGCATTTGATTCGGTGGATCTCAATGGTTTATTCCATATTTTGTCGAAAAGCGGTGTGCCCAAAAAAATTGTTAATATTATACGCGCTCTCTATACAAATATTTCTGGTCGCGTCAAGGTCTATAAAGAATTAACGCATAATTTTACAACCAGCAGTGGTGTTCTTGAAGGTTGTCCACTTTCCTCCATTTTATTTAATTTTGTAATCGATGCCATAATGAACAGCACTCTTCCACAAACAGTTAAATAATGTTTGTTGCGGAGAACTAATATATAAGCAAGTATATATTAGGTATTGCGAACCTAGTAACAAATTAGTTTAGTTGTGACCAGAAGGATAAACCAAAGACATCATGAACGGAAATTATAATCTCATACACATTCGTTGCGGACTTACTGGCGACGAATGTGCATGAGATAATACTTTCCGTTCATGCTGTCTTTGGTTTATCCTTCTGGCCACAACTGAAATAATTTGTTACTAGGTTCGCAACACCTGATACATACTTAGTCTTTCACAAATTCAGTATGCATGTTTTGAAGTTCTCCCTGGCGATAAACTAGTCGATCTTGACAATGCGGATGATATCGTACTATTATTTGACAATCAGGATGCTGCCCAGGCCACCTTAAATAGACTAACAGATGTTGTTCCGTCATTTGGTATGAAAGTCGCATCCTCTAAATGTAAGATACTGTTACAAGATCACCCACCACTCACTCCAACTTTGTGACTGCAGAATGAAGATCTAGACATAGTCGACAGGTCTACATATCTTGGGAGCTCTATCAATAACTTCGGCAATATATCCGACGAGTTTAGAATACGAATTGCGAAAGCTAGAGTAGCTTCCTCGAAATTCGTCATTTATGGAGAATTGCGAATATTTCATTTTGCCTTAAAGGTCTTGTTTACAATGCATCTGTACGCGCAGTCTTACTGTACGCTAATGAAACTTGGCCTCTTAGAGTTGATGATTTGAGACGCTTCCAGGCATTCGATCATCGTTGTTTGAGAAGTATAGCACATATGTATTAGGTTTTGCGAACCTAGTAACAATAGCCATAATGTTAGTATCCTTTACAGACTCGGTATATATATTATATAGTGTGAGGTAGCATTGAAGTCGTATTGTCGTTGACTTCAGATTATGTTAGCTTCACTATTACAGGTTTACACATTCGTCTAGGAGATTGTACCGTCCTATTATTCCACATTCTTCTACCAAATATATAGTGGTTAAAGGGCGTAATACCGGCTCCTACTGATGAGACGCCAGTAAGCACGAAACGAATGTGCATGAGATTATACTTTCCGTTCATGCTGCCTTTGGTTTATCCTTCTGGTCACAACTGAACTAATTTGTTACTAGGTTCGCAAAACCTAATACATACTTGCATATATATTAGTTCTTCGCAACAAACAGTATTTAACTGTAAGTATAGCATATGCTGGTTACCAAAAACAAGTAACTAACGTTGACATCTGTAGACCTATTTTTGGATCTGGCAATAAGTACTCATCGTTATAAAAACAAATAAGGCTCGAGCAACTTCGTTCGCTTGGTCACGTATTGCGAATGCCCTCATTTATATTGCCCAGTAGAGCTTTGTTTATCATCCAGAACCACATTGGCGTAACAAACAAGGTGGGCAGATTTTGACATGGCAGAAACAATTGATGTCACTTACATCCAAATTGGGTAGTATAGGACCCATTCGTCTGTCAGAATGAGGTCCTCGTGCGCACCATAGTTCTTGTTTAGAAACCTTTAGTAATATGGCATCGAATCGATCTCAGTGGCGATCTTGTTGCGGATGTCTAGTAGAATCATCTTCGTTACTTTATTTTCTTAGTAGGGCAAAGTTAGCTGCGAGGTTTGGTCGGTTTATGACGCGATTCTGTGAAATCCGCAAGGAAGTTGCATTACTGATGCTGCCTTGCCCGAATGCTAACTTGGCGATAATGGTGTTGTGCAGAGGTTTATTTGCCTCATTTCTGTGTGAGTTATCCTAATAAATTTACTCATTGTAACAATGTATTCCTATATATATATATATATATATATATATATATATATATATATATATATATATATATAACCGTTGCATAATGTAGCAAATGAAATTCATCCATTTGACCGGTTTCGTTTAATTGGGAGACAAACAGATACAGTCCAGAATTTGCCGTAGAATGGTCAAGTCTGCTTGGGAATAATTTGGTCTATCCAATAAGCTATCTTGTAAGTTTAAGTCAACTTTGTGACATTCTAATCGTTATACACGAGTTGCATAATTAGATATGACTTTCAATTTGACATTCGTCCAGAGTAATGATCGCGGAAGTTCGAAATGCGTAAGTTTGTTAGATTGGCATGAAAACTAATTTATTCTGCGGGTGTTTTCATAAAATCAGAAATAATTGAATTTAAAGCAAAAAACTGCATTCAATTAACTTAATAGCTAAACGGACAATGGTTGCGCGGGCGGTGATAACAATTATTGTATTCAAGGTTGTGATCTTGATATAAGCATGTGACCCAAAATTGGACTAAACCGGTCCACTGGATGAATTGCCTTTTCTACACTATACAAGTCTTAGTTTATACTGACATGTGTAGGTAATTAATGGGTGAGGTGCTTATACCAAGATCGCAACCTTGATTATAATAACCCAATAATTGTTTGTGAATATATAAGAAACGTTTCTCTAATAAATGACGTTATTTCATTTTCCGCTTGTGCCAAAGGACTCATTTTGTATCCTATTTTTATTTTATATTTGTTTCTAAATTAGGACAAACTAAAACGACAGGGACAAAATGTGCAAGTTTTGAAAAAGATAAGGATCAACACTCGTCAGGAAGTTTTACCACAGTACTCCTTCCGTCTGGCAGGCTTAAAATGACAACGAGGCGTTTTCATCAATCACTGAAGTTAATGAGAAGAAATCCACTAGGTGTGAGTGTGCCCACTCGTGCGGACAGCGAAAAACTGTGCGGAAAACCTGATAACTCTTCTACAGGTAGTTGTAACTGCAAAGCTCGTTTAGATGGCTGCCATGTCGAGCTCCCGTCAGGTCAGCAGAACTTTGGCACCGACTACATGGATGGAAGAGGTATACATCACAGAACTTGTCTATGCTATGCATAGTAAAAGGATTGTAACTAGGCATTTTACCACACAAAAATTTAATTTTTACTCAATATTATATCAAAAAAGATCTTCATAGATATCGTTTCAGATTTTTTAAAAATCAATAGAGCTAAAATTATCATAATTATGGCCACAATTAAATTCTCAAATGTATTGAAAAATAATAGTGCAAGTTAAGATAAATTTCTTCTGTAATTTGAACCATTTTTGTCCTTACCTTCAAAAGATAGCTGTGACATTAAATATCTATTAATAATAACAATATTGGTAATGAAAGTTTGAAAAATTAACATTTTATTTTGCATTAAAAGTGGACTTTTTATTAGTATTAGTATTATTATCATCATTAGTTTTATCATTTTAATACCGACTTAAACTTTTCGCCTATGAGACCGGTTGTATCAGTGTTCGTCAAATGCACTGGCTAAGTGGTTGGGCAGCGTACTTGAAAAGTTTCAGTTCAGGCAATTGGCCTGATCAAAAATATGTTTTCATTCGATCCAAAGTCCAACTATTGATATTTAGTTCTTTGCCTAAAGTTTGTGCCATTTAAGCATAAATAAGCAACGTTTTGCGGTTGCTTCTGGTGTCAATAATAGGTTGTGCGCAGATATGAACGAGAAAAAATATATATTGAACCGAAAAATTGTTCAATATCTAATGGTTATTCTTATAAAACCTTTCTATTAATTTTAAACCAACCAATTGAACAGCAACTGTCCAGTACGAGACCACGAATGAGGACAACACATTTGAACATTTAATTTAAATGAAACGCTGTTTCACCACGCTTAAGTGGGAGAGTGGTGGCGACTTGAAAGCGCAAATTTAGGCCGCTAAATATTGAACGATAGAATGCAAATGTGTTTTTACCGGCAGTGTAATAAAAATCACCGTTAATGGATACATTAAATGTTTTCGATCTACTCAAAAGTCGTCAGTCAACATCCCACGGTGAATCTTTCGAACGCTTATTAATTAGAGAGAAGGGAGAATGCATTTTTTACATCTGCGTCGAATAAAAAGGTAATTCTCGTTATCAAATGCGCGACTAATTTTGTTGATAGTTTAAGATTAGAAACGGCGGTAATAGTATCGAATCAGCAATTATATAACTCCGCGGATTAAAATAGTACAGGTGAAATTATGTAGGTACGAAAGGCGTGTACGGGGCAATTGCCTGAACCGGCATTGATTCACGTAAGTGGATAGATGAACTGATATTTTGCAGCTTTCTATCGTTACAATTTTAAAGTACTTTTCGCTTTACGACCATATAAATTAATATTAATATAGATAAAATAATGAATAATTATGCCTAGTACCTGAATAAAATTACTGTATTTCGGCACATTGCTTTATCATCATAACTGTTATGAAAGCTCGAATTCCAAAAGTACATAAACAATTGACGATGATGCTACAATTTTATTTTATTCAAAACCCATTACCTGCAATTTCAATTGGTTCCTTATTTTTTTAATCCTTTGGAGGTTATGTTAATTTTTTGCTATTCGAATTTTCAACTATCGGTCGAATTATTTTGTAAAATTGAAAAGTTAAAAGTGTATGGTTATTGGGTATTGAAAAATACTACGTTCTCTTCTACTGAAAATATTAAAATTTAATTTACTGGCCGAATAAAATTGTGTACTAGATGGCATATTTTTACTATATATATAAATTAATATTGCAGAAAAATCTAATCAGAGATCTAATGATATTTCTATCAATTTTATTGAATTTCATAGTTAAATTATTATCATATTTCTAAATGATACGTTTAACCAATATAGCGATATATTCAAATTGATTTTTTTATTGTATATTTTTTAATAATGTATGATCACAGAAGGCTTAGCATTAACCGATTGCGACAGTTTTTGTGCTTTTCTGAAACTTTTGGCTACATTAGTGGGTTAAAGCTCTGTTAGAATTTTTCATTCCATGTAGGCAAACGTGATTATTGTGCTGTTTATAGTTGCCTGAGGATGATGCTGGAAATTAGGCATCGAAACGTCGCCAGTAAACAAAGATATGGTAGAACCGCATTTCCATTGGGACAATTACAAACCCAGCCCGATCGAAGACAAAAAGAAAATGGAAATTGTGATCAATCGGATCTTTGTGAAACTGTTTTTGTAAAGCAAGAAACCGTGTACGCAAAACGCGACATTGGAAAACAAATTTCTACTTTAAAGAAACACGTATTGTGTTCCAATTATTATAAAACTCTAATAAACATTTGAAAATATTAACTAATTTAAGTTAGCTATGCTTTTTTGAAGGAATAATGCTTGTCACTAATCTAAATATTCGAATAAACATATTTACGGCTTCATTCATTTTGTAAATCTGTAAGTCCTTCCCTTAAGATTTTCATTTCACGTCAACTTTTAGTTTCACGAAACTTTTCATGAAATAAAATATACGCTCTAATCATATTCAAGTCAGTTATAATTAAAACAAAAATCTTCTAATAAAGCACACGTTAATAAATTTAAATTTCTAAAATATTTATGAAAAACGCCTGCATTGATGTTAGTTTACTAAGTTCTGCCTATGACATAAATGCACAAATAAACTACCTTCATCAACTTTAAACCCCGTCATAAGTTAAAGATTGACAGAAGAGAGGCGCGGCGTAAAAGCATTCAAATGTAAGTGATTGACTTCTGAAAGAATTGCATATTTTTTTAAACTGATCTCAAATTTTACACTGTTAAACAAACATAGATTACAGGGGTAGTGATATCTAATAATTAAATCAAGTGTTCTGGCTTGAGGCAAACTCTACTTCCTTTGTATGTAACCAGTCGTACCTTAAGGAAAAAATGTATGTACTGATAAATGACGGTTTGCAGCATTCATAATGAATATATATATATATATATATATATATATATATATATATATATATATATATATATATATATATATATATATATATATATATATACATATATATATATATATATATATATACTATATATATATATATAAATTTGTACGTATATATTTGTGTGTGGAAATTGAGCTAATTATGGTATAGTGGCAGGTTTTAAAAATGTTGCCAAACAATTCAAATATATCAGATTCTGTTGATCAACTAGATCGAATGCAACCTAATTGTACAGCCACATGTAGACACCAGAAGTACCGTTTTCGTAAATTACCCGGTTGGCGTTTATAAATAAAATACGTTTTAACATAAAAACACGCTTTCAATATACAAGCATACGTTACATAAATAGTACCACAAACGTTTACTCATATCAGCATGAACAAAAGGTATAACGTAAAGTACACATACATTTCTTGCTTACTTGTGACACATCGGTTGGAGCAGGTAGTATGCCCAAATCCCACTATATATTTGAGTGAAATATTGGACTGTACAATCTCCTATGTGTAAATTTAAACCTTCAGTAGTGAAATTAAATTAATATAAAGTCTTCAACACTGCGGCATCAAAGCCACCTCGCTATATCAGGTATAAACCAAACCTGTAGGGATACCAACTCCACGTGTTTTCAGTCGAAACCTAATATTAACGTTAGGGTTGCCAAAAACTATGGTTGCTGAGTTGGTAAGTACTACAAACACTATGAATTTCAAGTTATACTAAATTTAACCAAAATTAAAAATTATAATTACATTTGAACACCTTTGACTCCAGCAAATCCATACATTTTGGTCTTCATCGATATCAGTTATCACTTTTCGTGATAATCACTGCATGATTTTAAATATATATATATACATATATATATATATATATATATATATATATATATATATATATATAACAGTTAGATACGGCCTGTTGTGGAGAACATATATATATATATATATATATATATATATATATATATATATATATATATATATTGAAAGTTTTACGCGAATCGTAACGGATTAGTTAAAATAGGACATGAAGGATATATCAATATCAGCTTGAACGAAAGGCACAACTTTATGTACACATACGCTTTATGCTTACACGCGACTCATCAGTAGGAGCTGGTAGTATGCCCGCTGTTTATTTGGTCATGGAATTTAGCCCAATTTTAAGAACAAATTTCCTACATTTCTTGACCAAATATATATAGCCATGTATAGTTCATAACACAAATGCATTTTATGCTTATTAGACAATGGTAAATTGTGTGGTACAAAGTTCCTTTTTTTAGTTATTTTTGCTGTGGTACGAAAGTTAATGGCTCATTAAGTATTGACGTGTAAGTGTGGATGACGTGTGTTTGCATGCGAGCAGCTGTTTCTTTCTAATAAAACACTGACAGATTTTACTGATTTTCCAAACGATGCTTAATTTTTGAATCAATGTTTTACTTGATTCTAACTAGCATTAGCTTTTTATTCCTTCAGTAAATTTTGTACTACAATATCTATACATCTGTAAAATGTAAAATAGTTACGCGGGAGTGAGCCTTTTTTTTCATCCAGCTTCGGGATTCCTTGTGAACTGAAATGTGTTAACATGTACGCAGCGGAAAATTGCATCGATAACGCGTGGTAGAAGATGAGTCCAAAGCCGTCTTTCTAAGCTTCATTTTTTTAGGAAACAAACTTATATCCACACTTGCATAATAGTTAATTGTTTATGTTGTATTTGTTCAGAAAAAAACATTCAATTATCTTCAGACTATGCACGAAGAATAAATAGCCACATTATTTTGTGAAAGTTTAGCAAAACTCTTATACTTCCAGGATAAAAATACAGTGCATTTTCACTTAATTTTAGTATAATATTTAAGTTTGAGAGCTTGAAGTAAAAACCCGTCCCATTTTATTTAGCCGGACGCCGAAAAACTGAAAAATTGCGGTCACCAACAAGTACTGACGTGTTTTAACTTTCTATAATCATCTGGAGAATACGATGACAAAATGACCAGCGTGAATCAATCACAAGCATATATTAGAAAAGAAAAATTAGATATGCGGCTCTCATACATGGTGAAATCTGCAAAAATTCATGTTCGTGAATGCATAGTAATTACACAGCCCATATTTCCAGGCTAGTACAATGTATGTGAGACTAATAATAGCGTTTTATTGTTTAGGTATGATAATTAGTTAGAATCCACGTCTCTTTTAAAATGGTAGGGCAAGATTAAATATGTTTTATTGATTACTTGTCCATTAAATTTCCTGTTTGTCGTCCCAATTCGTGAGTTTGAAAACAGGTCTAATTATTCCTTAAATGAATAAAGTTATTTATATGTTGACTCTTATGCATACTCTGTTCTGCTATCAATTTTCGCATTTATTTAAATTTCCACATACTTTAAATGAATTTGATCACGTCAAGTTAACAAAAGTTCTAATTCATTATACCTAGGAGATTTTAATTTAAGTGGCTTCTATTACCGATTGAATTTACACCATTATAGGATTGGCTTTCCGAAATTGCTTTTAAGTGCGCACATCTTACAATTTAATATAGAATTTAAATACATGCATACCCCAAATTTTTTTCTTAATTTATACATAATAGAATAAATAAATGAAATAAACATATATTCAATTTATCGATAAATAAATAGGGCGATTAATATTTTCGGGTCTCACTGACTTTTTTATAGTTGATATTAGTATTTAATTTACGGATGAAATGTAGAATTTTATATAATATATATATATATATATATATATATATATATATATATATATATGTATATATACAATATACATTTTTACATTGATTAAACAAGTCTAACACTGACATTTCTATAGATCTAAATAATGAACAGTAAATAAATTTTATTTAGTAATTTAAATTACAAACACTTATTATTTTGTATTCATGTTTGTGCCTCGACATATGCTTATACTATTTTCCTGAAAATTCTTTATGTTAATTCCTACAGAAATTCTATGTAGTCATGCCAGCCGTTAATAGGGCCATTGTGTTCGTTATTTCCCTTAAAGCGGTCTAATGAAAAAATATGCTTCTCATAAACGTCTAGTAAACCGACATTTAAAAAAATGTCCCATACGTTTATTGAAATAATTATTTTCTGTCAAGCAAATAACAACCTACTTATGATGTTGATCCGAATTGAGGTATTATAAGTCAAATTTATATAACAACATAAAGATTCAGGTAGTCGCACATTTAGATTCGAGAAAATGTACTCGCTTTAAATGAACATGAAAAGACATCTATTAAAGTCTATTTAATTCGGTATCTTTTATTGAATTTTAAGCATTTGGCTCATCATTATTTTGCGACACACCGATTTAACTAATACTTTTTAATTGACAATAAATTTAGCTCTGCTTTAGACGAAAAAAATTTTAAATAAGCGGACATGTTTGACAATTTCATAATCTTTATTTAACGTTATGTTGTACACATCTGTTGATGTTTAATTTTATTATCCAATGAACTAGCTTCTATTTCCTTCTTCACATCCATTTTAGTCATAAAATATTTTTCTTTTATTTATAAAAGTATTGCATAAAACAATTACACAATAATAAATATATATCTTTATGATGTTCATTCCTTTTTAATTTAACAGTATTATTATAATTAGGAAAACACAAATTACAAATTGGTTAAAGGCCATTTATTTCGTGAATACTAATCATCTCTCATACAATCATACATATTTATACATTTTGGGTTTTCAATTGATTATGCCAGTGGTAACAAATCTGACTCGTTTTTACTGTTGTTTCTTTGTTTGACCAGTTGTTGAGTGTGTATGCGTTTGTGTTTGTGTCTATGCGTGTTTGCATGTAAAGGTCATTCTCGCAGTATTGCAAAGTGATGTCTAAGATCTGGTCATTATTGTTTTGATAGCTTGAGAATTAACCATTTGTGCGCATTGTTCACTGTTACATATACAAGTGTTATTTTTCCCAGTACAGTTGATCGTTTCACCTCGTTGCGCAAAGTTATCGTTTTCACGTGGTAACAACGACAGTGCTGATTGCAAGGTTAAACGCTCAAATTGTTTGGAGACTTTTGTCATTGTATACGCCTCTGTTATTTCCACTTCAGTTTGTTGCCAATCCGATTGTATGTTTGTTGATTCTAGTCGAGGGCCTGTTTGTTCTTGGCTGGATACTAGTAGATTGTTGATGAATTTTGTTATTCTTGGCCAGTCGATGAGAATATCATGTTGATGAAACTTTTGAATATTAAGGTCAGGTGCTTGTTGTTTTATGTAAAGGGCTTCATAGATAAATAATAATTTTTCTGATTTTGCTTTATGTAGAATTGTGAAATTGGTCGAATTGACAGGGTGCCCCGTTGCCAATATATGATCGGAAATAGCTGATTTTCCTGACGGTGGCAAGCCTTTGTTAATCAATTTCTGTGGCAAATGTTGCTGGATTCTGCTTATCAATTGCTTCTTCGTACGTCCGACATATGTGCTACCGCACATACATGAGAATTTGTAGACTATGAATGATTTGGAGAGAATTGGCAATTGATCTTTGGCATCCAACCTCATGATTCTCTGTGTACTAAATGTCATATTAACTTAAACACTGGGAAAGTTGTCCTTAGTTATTCTATTCAACCGCCGTGCAATTATTGAAGCTGGTACATCGCCTCTAAATGGTAAGTTTAGGAAAACCTGCTTGACGGTATCCTCTCTAGTACGAATCTGCCGTGGTCTGATGTTGACATCAATGAAACGCTCTGGGTAGTTGTTCATTGGCAAAATTTTCCTGAGGTAGCCCAGTTCTTCCTCAATCTTGTGTTCAGAGCAGATCTTCCTGATTCTGTTTGCTAGGTTGTTTACTAAGTTTCTTTTGTGGGATTTTGGCACACTACTGTTGTAGTGAATGTATTGTCCGGTGAAAGTGGATTTTCTATGTATGGCCAGTGTCAAATCTCCGTTTGCTTCTCGAGTGTGTTTGATGTCAATGAAGGGAAAACTGTCGTCTTTCTCTACATCGAGAGTGAATTTGATGTCTGGATCGACTCCATTTGCTTGTTAGAGGATTTCGGAAGAGTCTGCTGCTTCTGAGATGAACAACAAGATATCATCTTCATACCTTTTGTAGATTGCGCACTGGTCAATTATACATTTTAGTCTCGTTTTTTCCAGGTGATACATGTATACATCTGCCAGGAGGGGTGCGATGCAACTTCCCATAGCTACACCATTGATCTGGCGGTAGTATATCCCTTCGAATGTAAATTGCACGTTTTTAGTACATGCTAATATGAGGTCTTTGATGTCATTGGTGTCTATAGGGAAGTCAAAAAACTCATTTTTGATGAGGTCACACAAGATCTCCGTTGTCTTATCCAGTGGTATGTTTGTAAATAAGGATGAGACGTCAAGCGAGACCATTTTATTCTGTAGAATGTTCTCACTCTTCCGATCATTTGCTAGTTCGAAGGCGTCCGTGATAGTGTTTGCGTTTATGATGCTTCGTATTGGTTGAAGTATTTTGCAGAGAAACATTGCTAGATGACTTGACATGACAAATGATCTCGCATGACGATCTTGATGCTGTACGCTTTACAAGCATACCATTGGATAAGACTACGGAGATCTTGTGTTACCTTGTCAAAAATGAGTTTTTTGATTTCCCTATAGACACCAATGACATCAAAGACCTCATATTAGCATGTACGAAAAACGTGCAATTTACATTCGAAGGGATATACTACCGCCAGATCAATGGTGTAGCTATGGGAAGTTGCATCGCACCCCTCCTGGCAGATGTATACATGTATCACCTGGAAAAAACGAGCCTAAAAGGTATAATTGACTAGTGCGCACTCTACAAAAGGTATGTAGATGATATCTTGTTGTTCATCTCAGAAGCAGCAGACCCTTCCGAAATCCTCAAACAAGCAAATGGAGTCGATCCAGACATCAAATTCACTCTCGAGGTAGAGAAAGACGACAGTTTTCCCTTCCTTGACATCAAACTCACTCGAGAAGCAAACGGAGATTTGACACTGGCCATACATAGAAAATCCACTTTCACCGGACAATACATTCACTACAACAGTAGTGTGCCAAAATCCCACAAAAGAAACTTAGTAAACAACCTAGCAAACAGAATCAGGAAGATCTGCTCTGAACACAAGATTGAGGAAGAACTGGGCTACCTCAGGAAAATTTTGCTAATGAACAACTACCCAGAGCGTTTCATTGATGTCAACATCAGACCACGGCAGATTCGTACTAGAGAGGATACCGTCAAGCAGGTTTTCCTAAACTTACCATTTAGAGGCGACGTACCAGCCTCAATAATTGCACGGCGGCTGAATAGAATAACTAAGGACAACTTTCCCAGTGTTAAAGTTAATATGACATTTAGTACACAGAGAATCATGAGGTTGGATGCCAAAGATCAATTGCCAATTCTCTCCAAATCATTCATAGTCTACAAATTCTCATGTATGTGCGGTAGCACATATATCGGACGTACGAAGAAGCAATTGATAAGCAGAATCCAGCAACATTTGCCACAGAAATTGATTAACAAAGGCTTGCCACCGTCAGGAAAATCAGCTATTTCCGATCATATATTGGCAACGGGGCACCCTGTCAATTCGACAAATTTCACAATTCTACATAAAGCAAAATCAGAAAAATTATTATTTATTTATGAAGCCCTTTACATAAAACAACAAGCACCTGACCTTAATATTCAAAAGTTTCATCAACATGATATTCTCATCGACTGGCCAAGAATAACAAAATTCATCAACAATCTACTCGACTAGAATCAACAAACATACAATCGGATTGGCAACAAGCTGAAGTGAAAATAACAGAGGCGTATACGATGACAGAAGTCTCCAAACAATGTGGGCGTTTAACACTGCAATCCACACTGGCGTTGTTACCACGTAAAAACGATAACTTTGCGCAACGAGGTGAAACGATCAAATATACTGGGAAAAATTGCAATTGTATATGTAACAGTGAACAATGCGCACAAATGGTTAATTCTCAAGCTATCAAAACAATAATGACTAGATCTCAGACATCACTTTGCAATACTGCGAGAATGACCTTTACATGCAAACACGCATACACACAAACACAAACGCATACACACTCACCAACTAGTCAAAACAAGAAACAGCAGTAAAAATGAGTCAGATTTGTTACCACTAGCATAATTAATTGAAAACCCAAAATTTATAAATATGTATGATTGTATAAGAGATGATTATTATTCACGAAATAAATGGCCTTTATCCACTTTGTTATTTGTGTTTTCCCTAATTATATATATATATATATATATATATATATATATATATATATATATATATATATATATATATATATATATATATATATATATATATATATATATATATATATATATATATGAACCAGTGTATTTCTAATAAGGGAGGGAAAACATTAATATAAATTGGATAATGGGCAGTTATTTATAGACTACTATATATTATTTTACAATTTTTTTAAATTATATATATCCTGGGTTTTCATTTGATTATGTGGGTGGCAACTAGTCTATTTCTGGTGTGGGTTTATTAGTAAATGTATATGCATATGTTTTTGCCTTTATGTCTGCGTGCATGTAGGGTACTTTTAAATTGTATTGCAATGTGATGTCTGAAATCTGATCATTCTCGTTATAATGAATTGAGAGTTAGCCAACTTTTCTCATTTTTCGCTGTTTCACACACACACATCAATAATAATTTTGCCTAAATCATAGACAGCTATGCAAACCTAAAGCACACTAAAATGTATATTAGCACAAAGTTTTAAAAATGAAGAAACCTGGCTAAGCACTTGGGCACGCATGCCGCTTTCGTGGACTAAAAGCCTATCACCAACTTTCCAAGTGTATAGTTTCACTGCGTTCGATAGGCTGAACTTTTTTCTCCAACATGCGCAAGAATATATCGGCCATGACGGAGTCAAAGCCGATTGCTATCCAAGACAATCTTTTTTTGTCTTTAGAGTTGAACGTTAGAAATTAACTGAATATATGAACTGCATAATCAATTCACCTTTGCATCTGCACTTAACTCAGCTTGAAATGTTAAATAATCTCCTAGATTAAGAACACATAAAAAATACTTCCTTAAAAGGCACACTCGTAAATGACGACGCTTTATTAAAGTAACTTATCCAATCACTTTTAACGTTAGAAATGGTCTGTAATTTGTGTTGAGCATGTGTGATCCGTAGGTCGATACAATCCCACCTGTTTTCCCCGTTGTATGACACTTAGTCTGTGGACCAGAATTAAGGAAATTAACCTTATAAACATACGAACACAGAATATTTTGTTCACTTCACCTTAAACTTAATTTGAAACTATCGTAGCCTATCAACATTATTAGAAAGTGAGTCATATACCTGATTGAATATTGATTCTAAACCTGCATCAGTTGTTATATTTTCTTCCTTGTCAGGTAAGCATAACTTTTCATCAATAGGCGAAAAATTAATAGCAAAGTTGTCAGATCCAGTTTCTTGTTATGAACTGAATGCTTCCGTCTTGAGGAGTAGTGGCGAAAGACCATCAGAAATGAGGGATCAGGATTTGCCGTCAAAAATTGCGATAAGCATGTTTCCAGCTTCCATTGCTGGATCTTTTCTCCACGATTGAAAATTGACTTTTTGGATGACACAACGGAGAAAACCGAGAAAGTCCTTTCGACGGAGTTACCCCATTTGCTAAAAGGCCGACGGATAGCCCATGCCAAATAAAAGCAACTAACGCTAGTTCGTATTTGGACCCCGGAATTGTCTAATTAACTACTGATGATGCATAAACAGTGTATTTCGGTGAGAAAAATCTCCAAAATTGCAATTAGACCAAAGTAAGAATTGGACAAATGTTTGATTATATCATTAAAGCAGATGAGAAATCACTAATTTGAATAAAGTGCCAAATGATTTTGTTCTTTATGTGGGCTCATGATTTTTATAATACCACTATTGAGTAATCTGTTGAGTTTGTACGACGTTATGTGCGAGAGAATTTCGAAAATTATAATATGAATGAAGCGCGGTTGGATAGATTACTTTATTTTGTTGTTTAAATATTAAATATTTGTTAATGGTAAACTATAAGCACAATTAGATTGTCTAAAAAAGGGTTTGTCTGTAGCCACGTTCATGTCTGATATGATTTTGTGGTTATTTGTACGATAGAAACCATACATCCATTTTGTTCACGATATTTATTTCGTCTGTGATAGGCGTAAAATTTTCGAACACCTGTCTAATTAATTAAATCAATGCCACGCATTGGTTCTATTGACAATTGAAAACGAAGAGGACGATACACTAACATATCTTGATATGGTGCTCTAACATCGAAGAGATAGCAAGTTTTGCATATCCTTGTTAAATTTTAAAAGGTGGACGGCGTCTGATTTGCATTTAAGCACTTGACACAAATTAAAATGTAATGATGACTAAGTTAAAAAAATTGTGTAATGGAACATTGCATATTACTTCTCCCAAACTGTTTACAGTTTAGATAGGACGATGCACGCACAAAATTTATAAACTATATAATATTGAACAATGTAAACCTAGTGATATCAATAAATCGGACATGAATTTTCGAAAATAGTTGATAAGAAACTAATGAATATTCACCAACCTTACATATCTCAAGTGAAAATGGGACGCATGAGAGATGGATTGCGTTCCATTTATTACACCAAGTATTGTTTTGATATTTTCCACCACAAAATAAACTCTGTTCGGTGTGAACCGATTTGCACTGAAATCCGCATCTATATATATTTTTAACAAAAATCTTACATATGAGTAATCATATGTAGGCAGGTTAATTAGAAATTGCACACACACTTGTCGTAACACATAGTGAATTGATTTGTGCAGTATAATATTTGTGCTGCAATTATGTTTATAACTAAACATTTTCTATCCTGAAAAAAATACGACATTCCTTCCTAATGCTTTATAAATTTCTTTCGCTAGACGTAGGAATATTCATTCCTATTTGGAAGCAATTAAAATAAATCGACATTGTCCAGAACAGTGCAAGAATAGACAATTTTTTCGAACACCGGCATTACCGCTGGACTTTGAAAGCCGCAAGCAATCTGTTTTAATTCATAATTCTTCGCTTAAACAATTAGAGTCTCAAAAATATTTTGGTGTTCTCTTTATATCGATCACTACGTCTATGATAGATAACGTGAAGCCATCTGAAAATAAATTCAGTAGGCAATTCCCTTTACTGTCAAGCAAAAGCAAAGTATTATCACATCATACATAGGGTACAAACGGAATATTGCATTAATTGTCAACATCCTCTGTGAAGTGGATGTCTTGAATGATGTCAGGATAAAAGCATTTGCGCTAGAACTTCCTTTGTATTGCTACTAACACGAATAGCCACCTAAAGGTGTGACTGAAAAGAAAGCTTAAATTTGCTTGTGATCCGAGGCTTCTGCAGCATACCGTTTAGGTTAAAAGAATTAGATCCAAATGCATATGGAAGAAAATCCCGATTACGACATTTCTGTCAACGGCCAGTGAGAGTCGAAAAACGAAAAAAATGGTGTAGTTTAGGAATTTAATTGATGTTATGCTCCAGATAATACAATCAGACAATACGTATATTATATGTCTTAGAATATTGGCCGATTTATTTTACGAATTCTAAAATTCAAAATACAAGCTCTATTTGGTATACATTCTGCGTTTTCAGTTGATTAAGTGGATGTGAGCTAGACTGATTTTCAGTTTTACTTCTATTTCGTAGTGTTGATGTTTTATGGGTTGATACGAGGCTGTGTGTGCCTATTGTGTATGTATGCGTGTCAGTATGTGTGTCTGTGTTCTAATATGAGTTATTATTTTTTGTATACCTAAGTGATGTCTGAGATCTAGTTATTCTTGTATTGATGGATTGAGTTTTGTCCATTGTTGTTTGCTTTGTTGCCTATTGCATAAACGAATGTTTTTTCTCGTATGTTGGTTTTTCTCATCGCCCTGCATTTCAGCTTTGGCATTGTCCCCTTGGTAACTATACAGGATGTGCAGGGTGCATTGATTATTGCGCAACTTAAAAAAACCTCTGTCACTTTTAGAGTTGATATTGATATCTGAAGCTCAGTATTTTTTATTAGGTTTCTTGCCAATCCCATCGAGTGTTTGTTGACAATTCTTTATTGCGTATTCGGACTCGCCTGAATGCGAGAAAAATTTTGGTTTTTGATATACATATATATATATATGTATATATATATATATATATATATACGAATATTTAAATATATGTATAACCTAGAATAGCTCATTGTGGATATTAGCCATTTAGTTTAGAGAATACTCAAAAACCTTAATTACTATCATCAGGTCATAACCATTCTGAAGCATCATTTGATGTGTGACTGATAGTGTGCCTTTCAATTTTATTCGTATTTATTAGCAACATTCTGGCGAATGTTCGTAGTTTCTTGCGTATTCAACTTTGTGCTTGTATGCGGTGGATTCGTGAGTGTGTATGAGAGTAGAGTGCATAGTTATTCTTGCACTGATGGGCTGAAATTTGAACTACCATTCTCTTCTTATTTAACTTGTTGTGATCAAAAAGATGTTTGCGGACATGCTTAAAAGATCTAGCTACAAGTAAGAATGAGACAGTTTAATCCAAATTTACCACTTGAAATATTGATTGTCAAATTGTTTTTTGGTTGTGCTTTCCGTTGAAATGGGCTTACGAAACGGGAAGTCGAAATATTCGCAATCAAACTGAAGACAGTTGATGTAATCATCATTTTGAACACAACAACGAAATGGTAATTAGTCTATTTCCTGTCGTGAAACATGTTTAATTCGAAGCTATTCATTTGCTATGTTGACTGCTTCGTATACTAACGCATTTCCCACGTACGTTGTGCTTTTCGCATTGTTTATAAGTTGTGTTATCTCTTGGCAACAACTCAAGTTTTTATGACTATAGTCTTAAACTGTCGACTTGTTGAATAAATTTGAGTGAGGCTAATGTAACTTATACTTGTGCCGTTAGTAAAGATGCTTTTATTTCAAACTTTTGCCAAGCTGATGGGATCTTTGATAATGTTGTTTCAATACGTGGATTTGCCTCCTGGATAAAAGTATACTGTGGTCAATTGAGTAAAATTTAGTTTTGGTGGCGTGTTTTAAAAGTTTTGTCCGGTGATTTTAGTTAATTTTGACAATTTCGTAAATTTATAATACGTTTTTAGATTTAGATCTGTGTAGAATTGAAAACTTGGGTAAATTTGCTGTGTCCCGTTCCATATATATGCTACGGGGAATGACATACTTTCCTCACGATGTCAGAATTTTTAATCTCTTATTGCTGTAACTTTTAGTAGATTCTGATATAAAACTGCTTTTGTTCAATAGAAATCATTGATAATTAACAAATACATTTATTAGCAATGCCAAACATAATCTTGGAAGTCAGTAATTTCGCAGCAGATATTTGAATTGGGTTATTCATCGAATTTAAGGAATTTTTAAGTTTTGCACAAATAAATACCAAGAAAATTGTCGTAAATATACGTGGCGGTTCAAACCATCAACCAAAGTGCACCACCCCTAAAATTAAAAATTGAAAACAACGATATTTTATTAACTGGCCCTAATCACACAAAACTTTTCTTGCATTCAGGCAAATGTCACCACGCACTGATCCTGCATAAAGACATCTAACCGCATTTTCAATAAATAGATATATGTTGTTCAACGATTTATTAAATACAATGGGATGGGTTTTTACTTCAATATCTCAAACTTGATTTAAACAATTGTTACTACGACACGCACAATATATTATTAATTAATTGTATTGTCTATATATATATATATATATATATATGTGTGTGTGTGTGTGTGTGTGTGTGGAAATGCTACAAACAGTTTATGTTCGTGAATTTATAAATGTTGTCCAGCCGATATTTCCAGTCACCTACAATGTACGCGAAACTACTAGAGGTGAGACCCGTATATCTAATTTTGCATTCCATATATATTTAATGCGGTTTGATACTCGCTAGTCAGTTTGCCGTCGTACTTTGAGGATGATCATGGGAGGTCCAAACGCGCCAGTTCGAATGACTAGCGTTAGTTTTGCTATGTAGTTCAATGACTGATTAAATACAATGGGATTCGTGTTTACTTCATATTCGCAAATTTGATTTAAATAATTTTACCAAACCCAACACATTCATCGTTTTTTTAAGGTATTTAATCGGTTGTACTATCGACACCACTATTATCTGTAGCTTCACTACTATAGGCTTACACATTCGTCTAGGAGATTGTAGCGTCCTATTATCCCACATTCATCACCTAAATATATAGTAGTTATAGAGCGTAATACCGGCTCCTACTGGTGAGTCGCCAGTAAATACGAAACGAATGTGCATGGGGTTATACTTTTCAGTCATACTGCCTTTTGTTTACCCTTCCGGTCACAACTGTACTTATTTGTTAATAAATTCGCAACACCTAATACATAATTGCATATATAATAGTTCTACGAAACAAACACTATTTAACTGTTATATATTGAACTCAAGGATGTCATGCATACCACGAAATGTGATAACTGATATCGATCAAGGCCAGAGTGTATGGATTTACTGGAGTAACAGTTGTTCAGATATAGTTGTAATTCTCAATTTCGGTGAACTATATATATATATATATATATATATATATATATATATATATATATATATATATATAAACTTGCCTTTACCAGTAAAAAGAGAGTAACAGACGTTAATGTCGATATAAAATATTATTTACCAATATCCAGGTGCAAGTTGTCGATCAACTGTCGTAGGCCGATCGACAAGACGGTTAATTACTCGAAAGAGAGAACATTGTAAATTAAACGCCTGTTTTGAATCAAATGGTGAATACACATCTGTAATTGCGCAACACATCGTCGAAGCATCGCAAGTATGTCCTCCAGACGTAGCATTCAAAGTAATTACTAAATGCAATAACAAAAGGAGCTAGCCACATACGAAGCCCTATGGATAAACAAATTGCAGCCGGATTTATACAAGCAGAAGAAACATGTTCAGGCATTGAGCTTGAACTGGATGTGACGCACGCAATTGATTGGTTTCCGTTTTTTCACACTCTCTCTATATATAAATATTTCTATCTTGTTTTGCTTTCCAATTTATATATGAAGATATGTTCATTAGTAGATACTTGAGGAGAAAATGAGAAGGAAATGTTTCTTGTATCTGATAAATTTACTTTTTGATTTTGAACATAGGCAGGGTATGTGGCTACCTTCATCCTTTTATTTTATATTACGTGCGAAATTTCGATGATACGTTGCGCAATTGCAGACGTGTATACACCATTTGATTTAAAACATGCGTTTAAGTTGTAATTTTCTCTCATTCGAGTAATTAAATGTTTGGTCAATCGACCTATGTAAGTTGATCTAAAAATTGCGCAATTGTATTGATAATTATTATTTGATGTCTACATTAACGTATGTTATTTCAAATAAAACTCGTATTTTTGCTGCTTTAAATGTGGGTGTAAATGCTGTTGCAACTTTTCTTGTGGTTTGCGAGAAAATGCATACAACTTAAATGGGATGTTCTGCTAAAATGTGTTCTTTTCTTGTTCTAAATTCGTCTGTCTTTGTTGACTCCCCTTTTTAATAATTGGCGCAATTAATTGTCTAGGATAGCCATTAACAACCTTTCAATTCTAGAAAAGCAACCGCGAACTATTGATAATTTATATTAACAAGGTACGAAATTGCGTTAAGGCAAAAACTGTGCGGACCAGATTGGTTCATTGGTAAATTGTTCTATTTAATTTACAATTCGTTTCTTTTTTTATGTGTACATCGAAGAAAGGCAGCCAATCATCTTTCTCCGTTTCTGACGTGAAACTGTTATTCTCATGAGATTTGTTGAATATTTGAAGTAACGTTCCTGATTGCGATCTGTTTTTAAGGAGAAGGAAAATATTAACAACTTATCGCATGCATTGAGCACATTTAACGATGTCGCTCAGTAATTATGTGTTCTCCTAATAGACTAGGAAAATATCAGCTATTATTGGAGATAGTGTCACTAATTGCCACACCATCAGTCCGGGTAAAATCCAAATACAAAAATCAATAAGTATACTAAATCAATACATGATTTACTGCTTAATTCATATACTAATCAATTAATTGTGGCAATTATTAAAAGGGGAAGTCAACAGAAACACACGTACTTCGGACCAGAAAAGAATGCACTTTAAAGGGAACGCGGTATCCCGCATAGCACAATATAAATTTGAAGCGGTATTAACACACCCACACACACACATTTAGTGCAGTCAAACGACGAGTATTATTTAAGGTAACACTCTTGCATTTACCACTAATAAAAGAGAAAAAGCAGTTAATAACGACTTAAAATATTGTTTACCAATATACATGCGCAAGTTTTTGATCAATTTACGTGGACCGATCGAACAGACGGTTAATTACTCGGATGAGAGAACATTGCAAATTAAACGGCTGTTTTAAATCAAATGGTTAATACGCGTATGCTATTGTGTGTCACATCGTTGAAACCTCACACGTATTTTCTCCAGACGTAGCATTTAAGACTATCAGTAAATGTGATGACAGAATAAGTCTAATAAGTTTGACGTAGTCCGAAATTGAGCAGTTACAATAATATGAAGCAGTGTTGCGGCAAGAATTGTTTGTGAATCTTATTTTTCAATCAACCAAGTCTGTTGGCAAGAATGAGATTTCCTATGGTGTTGCCAGCTAATTATGAGGAGGCGATTTTCGTGATTTAATACCAACTAATATTTTTTAAATAAGTGTTTTCAAATCATCAAAATTACCAATCAATGAGCTAACAATGGAGGCACTATTGATGGGACAAAATTATTAAATTCAGCCTTCTGCTAAAGGCGATATTGATTTTAAGGTAGTATTCTAATTGCTATTTGATCAATCAACCAATTTATAACCTACAGGCATTGATTATAAAATCCGTTCACAGCTACTTTAATTGACAATGCTTCACATTTGAAATCTTCCAAATACGCCGAACAGCATCCTTTGACAGAGTAGCATTTAAACGCACTGTATTATATCAGCTGAATTGCAGACATCAAAGTTGTAGTATCCTATTTAGGAAATCATTACGAGCTTTCTAGAATTTTCCGCGAGCAGTACGTGAAGAGTTTCCAATTTGGATCAAGCCGATCTAAATGATTAGATGCAGTTTCTACATTATAAAATGCAGAGCTTATGCGGATTCTAGGAGAGTAGAAGTTTTTATTTTTATTATTCTCGAAATAAACTGGGAAAATCTTGAAGAAGAAAAGTTTCAATTTTGCAATTTTGTTAGTTGTATAAACAATATTATGTGTATAATTAAATTCGATACTATTTATAAAGAATAAATTCTTTTAGTTTAATAAGTATGGATAAAGATAATCTTAATCGATAGAGTAATTAAACGTTTATTGAAGATAAAGTTTTTCATCAAATTCTGATGGAAAGAAATTTCCATGTAAAAAAATCTGTAAAATATCGGTGGTTATTTTAAATTTGATTATTATTGGTCAGAATTTGTTGAAGATATTCTTGGTGAACAAAGCAAAATTCAAATGACTTCCTGGTAATTCGAAAGCACAAATCAACAACCGAAATCAATTGTATCGGTGTAGTGATGTGACCACATAAATCAATAAGTATTGTTCACTTAATAGAAATCAATAAACATAGTTTTAAGTCATCATTCGTGGAGATGTCCAACTTGATTCACATTTATTTTAGTACACTTTTTGTCAGCTACGTCATATCCTTTCCATGCAATTCTAATTTGACAGTGATTTGGGCTTTAATTATATATATATATATATATATATATATATATATATATATATATATCTTACGAAAATTATTTTTGTCTCATAATTCTTATTGTTTCACTTTTAAAATAAAAAAAATGTACCATATGCATCAAAATATCCGAAGATTAAAATACTAATTTTTTGTTGTTGATGTTTTGAAGTAAAAGTTGTTTATATTATTATTATATTAATATTATTATTATTATTATTATTATTATTATTATTATTATTATTATTATTATTATATATTATTATTATTATTATTATTATTATTATTATTATTATTATTATTATTATTATTATTATCATTATATTATTATTATTATTATTATTATTATTGTTATTATTATTATTATTATTATTATTATTATTATTATTATTGGTTTATTAATATTGTTATTGTTTTTATTTGCTCTGATATTATTTTTGTTATAGGAATGTATAGGACATAGAGAAAGATAAGAATTCTGTTGAAATATATCTTATTTTAATATTTATTGGTTATATTTAAATGTTTTTGTCATTTGTAAGATATTTTTGCTATAAAACATTTTTTTAATTTCAGCTCCACATGATCAGTCACATAAGCAGGAATCAAATTTTTATGAAGCTGACACAACAACTATAATAACAAATCCCTGCTCCTTGGGGTGCAATTGGATAAACAAAAGGAATCCACTAGACACTCCGGGCAATAAACTATTCGAGATGACGACTGGGGAATATTTGGACACATTTAGTGACAATGATGACGAAAAATTAATTGTGCTCTGCAACAGTAAGGATAGGAAGAGATCAGGCGACGAATTTTGCCATGTCACTAAGGAACATATCCTGCAACCCGCAGAAAACAACAACACCGAACTCTACTCATCTACCAACGACTGTGCCGGACTTTCTGAATGCAAGAAATTTGAAGGACATTTCACCGAACCATTATCGAAGGAATCTTTAGATTTAACGAATGGTCAAAGCATAAATCATGAGGAAACTGGCAGCATGGCAGGTGTAATTCATTCAGGACTAAAATCAATGCCTCATTATATGTCAAGCCAAAACACAAACAATACACAATCTGACGCTTACTATCATCCATTGGGCAAGAAATCAGTGGCAAGTGCACTATGTGCCAAGATCTCTCAGCCAAATACTACAAATGAACTGCGTCCTGACTCATCTGCCGTAATGTTTCATCAGATAAGGCAAAACAACTCATACAGCAGCTTTAATAACATCAACAAAAACGGTCAAAAAACTTATGAAAACACTCTTTCAATCGATCGTTTGTCGGAAAGCAGTAGTAGCCGAAAATGGAGTTTGGCCAGTTTTAAGTATAATAGTGTCTCTGGGCACCATTCAAGCTCATTTTGGCGAAAGCAAAGCAGTTTTAGACGCAAAAAGGAAGACACTGAAACACGAATGATTCTAATTAATCGATCCATTCGAGCTATGCAAACATTAGGCATATTGCTCGTAATATTTTTAGCCTGCTACCTTCCGTTTTTCATTACATATTTGTTGGCCTTTGAGGCACCCACACCCATGACGGCCCGGTTAATTCTAGTTTTTGAATGGCTGGGTTATTGTGGCTCAATGCTAAATCCAATAGTCTATCATTTATCGAATAAAAAGTTTCGAAGAACATTCCTGCGCATCATGAAAGGCAACTGTTCTCGCGTCAACTCGGCTTCCCGAATTTCTGCATTCGGCAGCGTTAGCAATTCACTGGCGTCGCCCAAAATTCAAGCCTCATTTTCTACTACGTCGCAGCCGATATTAAGCAGAAAACGACAAGACCAAAAGATTTCAACTGCATCAGAAAGCAGGGCCTCGGTAGTTGCACGAATGTGGCAGACCAGTAAGTCTGTAAGACAGACAAAGCTAAGAAAGCCATCTGGTGATTCCTGTCAAAAGTTTGGTGTTATTTCGTGTAAATTTGGTTCGAGCCAACGACCTATTGTAAATGGAATGCAAGGAAACAACATTTTGAACAAAGCAATGCTGACAGTAAATGAATAGTGAATACAATATATATATCCACTTTCAACTATTTTATTTTTATTTAAAGACACGTCCAGCAAGATCATAGCAGTCTAGTCAATATCGTTTGATTTTGCAACTCAAACAATGCGAAAAGATTGGCTTTTGCCCCTAGATCACAATTTCTGAATATTCCTTATTCTGCTCATATTTGCATGTTTTATAAAATTCGTAAATAATAGGTTACTGTATGTTATAAATCCCTGCACATAAATTGTGCGCGGAATTTCAATTTCGCAAAAGTTCGTGACCGGTGCTAGTATACAGAAATTTTATTCGATTTTCTTTAAATATTTACTGAGAAGGCAATCAGAGAAATTCCTCGGCTTCATTTGCAAGTATTCGGTTGCTCAAGAGAAAGTATGCTAGAAAGAATGTTGAAAATGTGGGGTACAGTGTCTTTACGGGAAATGGGAGACATCACTCGCAAAGAAAAGATTCAAATTTCTGCGTAAGTTACAGATGGTGGGTTATTGATTATTTTACATTTAAGCACGTTTCCAGACATCTTAATGAAGTAATCATAATGATTTAGTGGAGAACCAATCCTGATTAAGTGCAAATTAATAATACTAAATTTTTGACCGGTATTTCTTTTGAATAATGCGATTTCTGAAACCATATAATTAATTAAAATGTAGAACATCATAAAGTTTGTGTTTGTATGCAAAAGATTAACTGTAATGCTAAAACACAAATTAATTTACGCCTTCAACACGACGATTTACTGTAATTAGTATAATTATTTAAGCGTTAGCACGTGATAAATTCTAGCGTTCTTTGAATTAAGTAACTGAAATGTTTGCAAATTCATACCGTTTCAAATGACGGATTATAACATTTTTCTATGCTTTTGATATTTTACTTTTCAAAGCATTGATATATTTCACCTCGTTATAGTTTCTTCTAAATAATTAAAAGAAAACTGAGAATGAATGTGTCCAAGTAGGAACCAATACGGTTTTATATATATATATATATATATATATATATATATATATATATATATATATATATATATATATATATATATATATATATGATTAGTATTCACGAAATAAATGGCCTTTATCCACTTCGTTATTTGTGTTTTCCTAATTATAAGAATATATATATATATATATAGTAAACAAATGAAGAATCCAAATTAATGCAAATACTTTTCTGACTTATTTAAGAGCATTTTTCAAAAACATTATATGACACAATTAAATAAATTCAAAATTATTGAAAATTGTGTTCATTTAAACAAAAGAATTTTTTTTTGAAACGGCAAATGGTGTTATTATTTTCGAAACAAGTTCATTTAAACTAAAAATGAACAATTTAATTCACCTTCGAAAAACATTGAACCACATTTTCTGAAAGATTGAAGTTATGCTAATTATTAAAACGTAGAATTTGCAACAAAGATTTCAATGCAAAACAACGTGAAAAGCTTAAATACAAAGTGGAAAATCTCAGCATAAATTTTTAAATGGGTTTTGAATGTTTAAAATATCTTGTTTCCATCGAGCAAACATTAAAAAATTGTATCGCGACACGATTAATTGTCGTAGAGTTAAATTGCCACAAATTGTTTCTCCCGTTTTTATGCTTTTTCAGGTAAAATAATTATTCGACGTGGAATATTTGCATAGCTTTCATTCTAATTGGAAAATACTGCTAATATTCTCTATGCATCTCGAAAGAAAATCTGCGAAAGAAGATGTTTATCCTATAATTAAGTGTGATGACCTCCATAGGTAACGCTCAAATTCTCTGTACATAGTTACATGGATGGTTAATACACACTCAGAATTCAATTTTACACCTGATTTAAACAGAAGTTTTAAATGTAAAGCACGTAAATAAAAGATTTGGAATTTTGTCAGATTTGTAATTTTGCTTTATGAAAAAATAGAACGTGCCAATTCGAAATTTGCAATGTAATATGAGAGCAATTTTTTGTGCATCTATTATGTAATAAATTGAGGTTAATTTTTCACTTTTTAGAACACTAATCATTATATTTTTACATGAACTTGTTTATATTTCTGTGCACAGAAATTCATAATTGTCCTTCGATATTTAATTTTTATCAGTTAATTTTTATTGTATCTAACGTTTGCCTAAATTATTTTAAAATAATGGCCATTTTGTTTCTAGATTCAGTTGAGCAACAAATTCTGATTGCAAATATGTAATGTAAAATATATATTCGAAGTATTTCAGAAAAGTAATCTTCAAATAAATTTGATTTAAATGATTTAAATTAAGTACTTCATATGGAATACATGTCTTGTAACTTATAGCATTAAGCAAAACATTTATTAAAGCAACAATTGATTTTGTGGGTGGCTTAAATGATTTCAATTAAACCGCTTAGACCTATATCAAGAGGTATTCTCATTCTCCGTACTGTTATTGATCGGTTAATTGTTTAAAATTTAAACTTAATAAGCAGGCCCTCCGTCTCCTTTTAGGAATTAATGATTATTTGTTCATTATAGCCATGTATAATTAGGAAAATATTTGTTAATTCTTTAAATCAAGTTCGCGAGCTTGAAGTAAACATCAATCCCATTGTATTTAACCAGTCGTCGAACAACATAACAAAACTACCGCCAGCCGCAACGCAGTGACGCGTTTCGACCTTCCTTGATCATCATCAGAGTACGACGGCAAACTGACTATCGAGGATCAAACCGCATTGAATATATATGGAAATCAAATTGAGATATGCGGATCTCGCCTCTTGCAGTCTCGCATATATTGAACTTGACTGGAAATTCCGGCTACACAATTTCCATGCAGTCACGAGCATTAACTGTTTGTCGCTTTCGCCACATATACATATATAGGCAATACAATTTAACAATAATTGTTTGCGCGAGTGGTGGTAACAATTCTAAAAATCAAGATTGCATCATTTAAGTAAACACCAATCCCATTGTATTTAACCAGTCGTCGAACAACATAACAAAACTACCGCTAGCCGCAACGCACTGAGCGTTTCGACCTTCCTTGATCATCATCAGAGTACGACGGCAAACTGACTATCGAGGATCAAACCGCATTGAATATATATGGAAATCAAATTTAGATATGCGGCTCTCACCTCTAGCAGCCTCGCATACATTGAACTTGACTGGAAATGTCGGCTGCACAATTTCTATGCAGTCAGGGGCATTAAATGTTTGTAGCTTTCGCCACATATACATATATAGGCAATAGTCAGTTTGCCGTCGTACTCTGATGATGATCAAGGAAGGTCGAAACGCGTCAGTGCGTTGCGGCTGGCGGTAGTTTTGTTATGTTGTTCGACGACTGGTTAAATACAATGGGATTGGTGTTTTCTTCAAGCTCGCAAACTTGATTTAACGAATTGTTACCACCATTCGCGCAAACAATTTTTGTTTAATATTTGTTAATGTTTCTTGTGTAGGCTAAAAGAAAACAATCAAAATTCGCAGTGCATTTCGAAATATAAAACTTAAAATAAAGCGGAGATTAAAAAAACATTTAAAGTATAATTGTTGATGTTACCAAATGTCGGAGGGCCTAAGTTGGCAGTTTATTATTACGTATTAATTCTGGTAGTTTTATTATATGCGATGTCATACTATAAACTTTTAAGAAACCAAAATTCACATAAACAATCTTCGATTGAGTAGGTGACATTAACACTTCTTTAAATCAATTTTGCTTTCCTTAGATATGCTCGCCAGTTAGTTTTCCGTCATGTTCGGATGATGATCAATAAATGTCTAAAAGCGTCGATTGGGAACTCATACGGTCCAGATTTTCCACATTCCTTATAAAAATATATACTCTGTAAATGGCCTAATATCGGCTCCAGCTTATGAGTCGTAAGTAAGCACAAAACGAATGTACATAAAAGATTATACCTTCTCGTAATTCTGTCTTTTTTTCAACATTCTGGCCATATATGAATTAATTTGTTACCAAGTGCGCAATCGCATATACCGTAGTTCTCTGCGACAAACAGTATCTATCCGTTTGTGTCATTTTTGTTCTTACTTCATAAAACCATTTACAACCAATACTAGGTCGCTTCCTTCCCGATTTTTACTTATAAAATCATTTAAAGCATAACCAACACCATATTACCTGGTAAGCGTTAGTGAATTCCAATATGCAGGCTTAATTTGATTATATGTCACTTTTGCTATAAATAAAACATTTCAATACATATTAATTGAGCTTCATTTATAATAAATGCTTCTGAAGCTATGCCAGATTTGTGGCGGGTAGAATATAACGTTTCAATCATGCAACATAACTACTTCGCCACCGAAATCGCTTATTAAAGTTCATTTGTCATTTTAGACCAAGTAAGCTATTTTAATCAGCTGTGTCATTCTGCAATTCTTCGTCTATATCTTTGAATAATTATGAAAAAACTCGTATAATCCCGTTCACATATGCTGGAATATGTCTTATCTACGATTGATATCCAATACAAAGGATAATTTGGAAACAAAAGATTAACTTTGTAGCTATCCATTAAGAAGAGGTCAAATAAATTCAACAAAATTTGATAATTAATCACTATTGATATAAACCGGGCTTAGATATTTCAAATTGAACTAAAGGATTGAAACGTAATAGCTATAAAACATGATTTACATTTCTTATCTTGTGCTCTTTTCGATCCGGATTATAACAGTTAAAAGTGTCTTCGGTTTCAGTAACCAATATTTTAAATTTGTTTAAATTGTGATCCATCCAATCATGAAAAATATTTATGTGTAGTTACCTATATACTATAAATATAATATTAAAAGAAGTTTGTCTTGGAAGAAACAAATAATGAAATTAAATGCAATATATTTCATCAATTAAATAAACTAGACATAAATGTAATTTATTATACTAAATACCTTACTTCAGTGAGCCATTCATATTTAATTTGCTATCCCGCTGCATTTTATGTCAGATTGTGCTTCAGGTGGGCCCACCTAAGGTGCGCTTTCGAAATTAAGTTCGTATAAGACGCCTCTCATCAGTTAGAGGTAAAGCCAATTCGGTAAATGATAGTTTATTTAAAACTTATCAATGAATATGAATAAGTCTATATTCGGATTTGGCTAGGTGTCTTCGAAAAAAAATATTGTTTTCGTCATGATATATGCACAGAATAGGAGAATTAATTGAAGCCAAACAGACATGTGTCACTTAGGCATAAAATCTTAAATATAATGAGAACGTGATTTAATTATGAACAGAAGAATAAACCAAATACAATCGCAATCAAAACCAGTTTGCTTCTTCGTAGATTTTGACTTACACCTGGCGAACATAATCAGTTATTACATGACCGACGCCATTTTACCTGGGAAGCGTTACTCAATGATTAATTTTATTATATATAGCTTTTGGTATAAACTAATCATTGCATTTCATGTTTATATAGCTTCATCTATAAGAAAAGGTGTGTGATTACTAGACGCTTCATAAGTTATGTAAGAACTGTGGCAAGAAAAATATGATGTTTTAATCATGCAAAATATCCACTTTGCCAAGGAAATCGCCTATAAAATGTCAATATTAATTTTGGACCAAATAATTTATTTTGATGAGCTCTATCATCTATGCGTTTGAATAATTATGACAAAAATTTGAAAGAAACATGCTGTGCGAAAGGGAATTTATTAATTACCTTGTCCTTGTTGAGCTCAACGAGGTGCTTGCATCCTTTGCCTTCACTTTGATTCCGAATATTTCGACTTCCGGTTTCGACGCATTTTTTGACGAAGAGAACAACCAAAAAAATATTGAAAATCAATATAATAAGTGGTAAATCTAGATTAAACTGTTTCATTTATACTTATTTCCGGATCTCTTAAGCATAACTATCGTTTCTCTGGATAAGTGTATGGCATACATGTGTGTGTGTGTGTGCGAGTGTGTGTGCGTGTATGTGTCTGAATGTAAACACTCATCGACTTTGAATAGCAGTGATTTAATAACACATATTGACGACTCTGTAGATAAGGCTACGCAATGCCATTGTGCATTCGTTCTCGTTTGTTTTGAATTTTGCAGACAATTGTGTCAAAACTCGTATAATCTCTTTGGCATATGCAAAAATGTGTTTGATGTACGATACTTACATATCCCATACATAAGAAAATTGGGCAAGAAAAGAGAAACTTCGAAACTATCACTCAAGCAGAGGTGAAATAACTTCAAAATTTTGCTAATTCAGCGCTATTTTGATAAGTCGGACTAAGCTAGGTGAAATTGAACTAAAGGAATGAAATACTATAACTATAACCTAGGAATTGCATTTCTTGTTATGTGTTATTCCCGTTCCGAATTATTGCATTTCAAATTTACACTGGTTTCAGTAACCACTAACAAAAATTTTTTTTAAATTTTGATCTACTCAATCCTGAAGAATAATTGTTTATTTAGTTGTATACTAGTGAATACAATATTAACGGAAGTCTGGCTTCTAAAAACAAATAAAGAAATTAATTTAAAAATATTTTGTGGAGTTGTTGCGCAGTGTGAGCTTCATATGACGACTTTCCCCGAGTTGCGTTCGCGGTTTGCTGCTATCATTTTCACAAAGATCCGATTGATCACCATTTCCAAATAAGCATCTGTTTTGTCTTCGATCAGGCTGGGTGCGTATTCGTCCCTTTCTGCCGAAGGCTTCAAAATCGTTCATACTAACCAATGGAAATGCGGTGTTAAGCAGTCTTTGATTACTGACTCCGTTTTGGTGCATTCTATTTAGCGCCATCATCAGGCCACTATACACAGCACAATACCCAGGATAGAAGATTTTTAAAAATCTGCTCAAATCTGCTATTGTTGAAGCCTTCGGAAGAAGAGACAAATAGTACCAGCTCGGACTGATGAGTTGTCAGTAAGCACGAAACGCGTGTGTACACGATAGTACATCAATCGCTTATTTTGACGTTGGTATACCCGTCTGTACCTATTTGAACAAATATTTTTATAGGTGCACAACACCTAATATAAACCATATATATATATATATATATATATATATATATATATATATATATATATATATATATTAGTGTTCAGCAACATATGATATATGTATATAGTATATATATATATATATATATATATATATATATATATATATATATATATATATATATATATATATATATATTATACCTGTTTGGTTATGCATAACTTAAAGGTGGGGATTTGCTGGAAAATAATTCGGTATTTATTAAATAAAACTGAGGTACGAAAAAGGATTACATCAAGACAAAATTCAAATACACGGGGATTCTAGCTAGTCTGTTAATATTTTATACACAACATCTCGTTTAATAAATAAATTTTATAAATACATTCTACGTACAAAAAAATACTATAATAAACACTTACATTAAATTCATATATTTAGATTGTTTGGAAAAAAGTTCATGCACAGATTTGATGCAGTTTATGAATTTTGACAGCCACACCATTTTATTGGTCATAGTTGTTGCTCATATTGTTTCAAAGTCAAAATATCACTGGATTTTTACCACTCGGTCTAATTGGTAGCAGTTTAGAAGAATGAAAAATATTCCAAACTGGATTTATCAAAATTAACTAATCTGTGTCATGTCAAACACAGACTGAATTCCAGCTTTCTTATTTCTTATCTATATTTGAGCGTATATTGTCAGTCGCTGTATTCAGTTCATCCATCATCACAAGTTTTAAAAAAACAAATAGTGTTGTTTAAATTATCATATGGAGAGGATTAGAATCAACTTACGGAGAAGGATTATTTCTCAACGGGTTGCACAAGATTCGATCATTTTTACCACGATGAAGTCTTAACCGACGTCATATTTAACATTTATATTTTTATCTTGAAAGCTTGAACAGAAGCTAGCAACGAAACAGATATTAACATTTGGTAGCTGTTCACATTGGCAAAGGATTTCCCTGTCAATTGTTTATATGTCTCTGGAAATATAAATGAATGAAGACGTTAACTTCCATTCAACATTTTGCTGAATGAAAAGTCAAATAAACAAAAATTTTCAGTTTAGTGCCTGGTTTAAATGATAAATATCTCTAGAAGGTGTTTGGAAATAAAAACCATTAGAGCTCTCAGCTGAGAATTTAGAATATTTTAACAATAACGGTGAAAGGTTTACATAAAATCTGGTTTTAAATGATGAATTGTTCCCGTAGTAGGAGAATCCGAAGATAAACATGGGGACTAATTCAAAATTGCGATTTTTGTTTGGGTAGCTAGACATAAGAACGGCATTCTGGTCTAGACGGTGCTAAATGGTAAGTTTTGTTATATTTCGCTTAGCAAAAAATGAGTGCGTGGTTAATAAAGAAAATAACGTAGATGTTGCAGTGTTGCCAAATAAAACGTTTAGAGCCTTGTTTAATAGTGGCAAATATATTGATAGGCTATAGTCTTCGATAATTAAAATTACAATCAATAAATAAAAATTTAGGCGGCAATATAGCAATGAGTTTAATCACCTACGTAATTGCATCTGTTCATGCAAATTGAGTGTTGCATTAGAGTATCAGAGTGTCAACGAGCTTATATCACTGCAGACGTACTTCAAACGGTTGTGTAATATTTTAACATTTTAAGTTTATTGTCATAGCCGAAATTATTGTCGGACTGCTGTAAATGAAATATTTTATATATAAGCACTTATTCCAAAATCAGAATAACGCATAAATATTTACGTTTGGAATTCATCATCAAAAATTGACATTTTCTCTTATACGCCAAACTATATTAACTGAAAAATATGATGCACCAATATAATCCCCCCAAGAGATTCGTATTATACGAATCAGTCCGCTAAAAGATGATCGAGTGAGAATTATTGCTGAAGCAGACTAACCTGATTACATCACACGCGCCTAAGCGACACCGATTCCGACGGGAATAAGCTTCTCATCAAAAGCATTGGTGATTAATAACACCAACAATGATAGATAAAATCTTTCGTTAGTCAATTGTTTGCATTTCGCCGTTGCTGAAGTGCATTTGCTCAACAGTTGTCAATTGAGTTTCACTGCTAAATGCTATCGCTTCAAATTCGATACGTTGGAATGGTCAGGATTTCGCATTAGCGGATACCAGCGATTCCAACTTAAAACACATTATGCCATATTGAATCGATATTCCAATGTCAATAACTTCTATTCGACATCATTCCAAAAATAATGTAAAATGGGTGGTTTTAAAATATAAAAAACAAGTCGAGTAAGCTTACACACACGTTCATTTTGATGACAATATTATACAGGATTTTCGCAAATTAAATTGCGAAGGAAATATTTTTTTTAAACTTTCGTAAATAATCTAACCTAACTGAAGCTGATTACGCTAGAGACTTAGTTGTTTTATAAAACATGCACACGTTTACCATTGCTTTCATTAATTGCAAACATACAATACAATCGATGGTGAATTAATTTTGCAAAGATTAAACGAATGTGCTATTCATAAGTTTTGTAATAAATGGGCTGATTTGTTCATGAAAAAATGGCGCTAAATACGACGACAATTAAAATACACATTTCCTGCTCGGCTTCCATTAAACACCTGTTGTTTCATACTATTTATATTTTATGCTCAACTGAAAGTGTGAGAAGTTTTCAATCCTGCATTAATGCGTCATTAAAAGATAACTTCCTCCTAACAATTACAACACCTAACATGGCTGCATTGTGATTCATTATTTTAAGAACACTTGTAGCTTCGCTAAACATAATAGAAAAATGTAAACAACGAGAGAATGTGAAAGATGGGACCAACCAATAAATTGCGTGCATCACCACGAGTTCAAGCTCATAGCCCGAACATTCTTCTTCTGCTTGCAAAAATCCGGCTACAGTCTGATTATCCATTAAGTTTCGCATGTGGCTATCTCCTTTTTGTCATTTTATTTTGTAATTATCTTAAATGCTAAAGTTTTCGACTAATTTCCGAGCCAATTTTTAAAACCTGATATATATGTTCTACAGACGTAGAATTTAAGATAATTACACAATGCAATAGCAGAATTGAGTTAACCACATACGAAGCTTTTTGGATAAAAAGAGTGTAGTCTGATATCTGCGAGCAGAAGAAGAAGGTTTGAGCATTGAGCTTGAACTAGAGGTGATACACGCTATTGATTGATTGTTTCTTTATTTCCACATTCTCTTCATGTTGACATTTTTCTGGTTTGTTTGGTGTATTAATTTATATATAAAAGATCTTCATTTCTAGATAATTGATAAGAATAAGAGAAAGAAACGGTCAGTCAGATACTTTTTTTTCATTTTACACATCGAATGGGTATTAGAAACTTTGTTTCTGTTTGACTAAACGGAATTAAGTATGTATTAGGTGTTGCGAACCTAGTAAGAAATTAGGTCAGTTGTGACCAGAAGGATAAACTAAAGGCAAAATGTAAATCCATACATTTTGGCAATGATCGATATCAGGTATCGCATTTCGCGGTAAGCATGACAACATTGAATTCAATATATAACACTCAAATACTGTTTGTTGAATAGAACTAATATATATATATATATATATATATATATATATATATATTATATATATATATGCGAACCTCGTAAAAAATTAGTTCTTTTGTTACCAGAAGGATAAAACAAAGGTAGCAGGAACGGAAAGTATAATCTCATGCACATTCGTTTCGTGCTTACTGGCGACTCATCAGTAGGAGGCGGTATTATAGAAATAGATGTAATTCTCAATTTCGGTGAACTATAGCATACATTGATACCCATCATGTTGCTACCACGTACCGACTCGGCAACCATAGTATGTACTATAATGTTGATATTGTTTAGTGACGCAATAGCTATAATGTTAGTATTCTTTACAGATTCGGTATATATATTATATAGAGTGAGTTGGCGTTGAAATCGCATTGTCAAGACTTTATATGAAGTTAGCTTCTCTACTGCAGGTTTACACATTCGTCTAGGAGATTGTACTGTCCAATTATCCCACATTCCTCACCCAAATATAGTGGCTAAACGACGTAATACCGGCTCCTATTGAGCGCGGAACGAATGTGCATGCGATTATACTTTCCGTTCATGCTGCCTTTGGTTTATCCTTCTGGTCACAACTGAACTAATTTGTTACTAGGTTCGCAAAACCTAATACATACTTGCATATATATTAGTTCTTCGCAACAAACAGTATTTAACTGTAATATATTGAATTGAATGATGTCATGCTTACCGCGAAATGTGATAACTGATATCGATCAAGGCCAAAGTGTATGGATTTAACTGGAGTAACAGGTGTTCGGAAATTGTTGTAATTCTCAATTTCGGTGAACTTTAGCATAAATTTATATCCATCAGGTTGGTATTATGTACCGACTCGGTAACCATAGTGTTAGTACCATGTACCTTTTCGGTACAATAATATTGGTATCGGTTACTAACACAATAGCCATAGTGTTAGTATCCATTACAGACTCGGTATATATATTATATAGTGTGAGTTAGCATTGAAGTCGCATTGTCGTTGACTTTAGATGATGTTAGCTTCACTATTACAGGTTTACACATTCGTCTAGGAGATTGTACCGTCCTATTATTCCACATTCTTCTACCAAATATATGGTGGTTAAAGGGCGTAATACCGGCTCCTACTGATGAGTCGCCAGTAAGCACGAAACGAATGTGCATGCGATTATACTTTCCGTTCATGCTGCCTTTGGTTTATCCTTCTGGTCACAACTGAACTAATTTGTTACGAGGTTCGCAACACCTAATACATACTTGCATATATATTAGCTCTCCGCAACAAACAGTATTTGCTAGTATACATTGGGATTAAAGCGGAATTAAAGATTTACGAACATGGTCAATTGCTAACAATGGTGGTAGACTTTTTACTATTTAGAATCACCTAGGATTTTGTAAATATACCACTCGATTCGTTAGCTTCGATAAATGTGAGCAATTTATCAAATGGTACAGACGAAAAACGATCCAGATTCTATAAAAAGAGGAAGATACTCTGTTCCAAGCAAGGTGAACCCGTCGAGTTTAATTCAATTTAAAAAAAATATTTTGACATTTTCGATAGATCGGGGATAAATCCTACAAATTACCATGGAAACATCGTCTGCATATCCTGAAAGTTACTTGTCTTGTCTTCACATTGAAATAACGCTAGAAGAATCGACTGTGATTGCGTTAAACCTACAGTGGTCACTGATTAAACTGTTGAAAACGGGAAAGTTTGCATTTATAATAATCAAGGTTGCGGTCTTGATATAAACTCCTGAACCATTAATTACTTAGATATGTCAGTATAAACTAAAAATTGTATAGCGTAGAAAAGGCAATTCATCCAGTAGACCCGTCTTGTCCTTATTGGTAATTCATCATGTACTGGCCAGAATTAGCCGCGGACAGGGCTCGAACCTGAGCATGTCTGCTTCGGAAACCTGATGCTCTAACCACTGAATCACCTTGCCGCACACTACACTACACACAATTTTCAGTCATATACTAACTAATGAAAATTATTTAGTCTATTTTTTCTTTAGGTTGAGCTGGTATGGCATCCATTAGACCCAAGGTTTCATCTAACTAACCCTAATCTGTCATTACTTAACAGACACCACACTACATGGGGAAGTGGTATTGAAATGAACATTTATATAATTAAACAAACTTTGTTTGCGTGGGCGTTGAGAAGAATTATTATAATCAAGGTTTCGAAATTTATATAAAATGTGACCCATTGAGTACTTACATTTTGTAAGTATAAACTAAGAATTATATAGTTAAGAAAAGGCAATTCATCCAGTAGACCGTTTCGTCCTTATTGGGAACTCATCATGTCCTGGCCAGAATTTGCCGTGGACAGGGCTCGAACCTGGGCACGTCTGCTTCGGAATCTGGTGCTCTTACCACTGAATCTCTTTGCCGCACACTACACTACACACAATTTCCAGTCATATACTAACTAATGTAAAATGGTTAGTCTATTTTTCTTTTAGGGAGAGCTCAAATGGCATCCATTAGACACAAATTTCCAACTAACCATCCACAATCTGTCATTACTCAACAGACACCGCACAACATGGGGAATTGGTATTAAAATGAACATTTATATAATTAAACAAAAATTGGTTGCGCGGGCGGTGATAAAAATTATTATAATCAAGGTTACTTGCACATAATAAAAAATAAATGCAAATATACATAAGTAAATGCACAAATGCATTCATACACGCATACTTATATACATGCATGCACAAACAAATTAATACGCATAAATATGTAAAAATATAGAGCCATGAACATAAATAAATTAATGCAAAATAGAATCAGAAATCAAGCCTGAAATGCAAAGACATAAAACAACAACATTCATCAATATATATATATATATATATATATATATATATATATATATATATATATATATATATATATATATATATATATATATATATATATATATATATATATATATATATACATGCGTAAATATACTGTTATTCAAATATATTCATATGAACATACACTTATCCTCCATAAATAAATGTGTTTATGCACATGCAATCACAAATGTATACATAAAAACCAACTTACGCTCACGTAGATAAAATATATATTAAAGCTCATTGATGCATACATAATTAAATCAATATTTTCTCAAAAAGACATCTATACATCAACAAATATGCACGTACATTGGAATGTAGATTCCTGAAAATAGATACATAAAATATATGATTGCAATCGTGCGTAGATATGATCTGGAATGGAGACTATAATGCATACAAATCTACACACACATATATACAATTACATTACCACATAAAAAGTATATAAATAAAATCAAGCATCTAGTACTTTCGTATAAAAATATGCCTATGTATACGACGGCAGGAAATGCATAATCTTCCTACACATTCAAAAACCAATCATACAAATAGCATTAAATCGACTAAACAGATATTATGTGCTTTAAATAAGTATGACATATTTTTTACAGTAAATTTAATTTGTTTTTGAAATAAATAATTTGACGTACATATTTTAGCTTTACTATAAAAATGTTGAGCATTGCTTATGAAAACAAACCATTAGCTGAATCGCCCATATTGCATTATATATTGATGCCATTTGACAAGTATAAACGATCGAATGTCACGAAATGTCATAGAGAAAAATATCAAAAATTACTAAAACATTCACTTGTTGAATTCGTGTATATTTGAATATTGATATGAAGATGAATATTAGAAAAATTTTCTTCGTTTTTAATCCCAGAGCATATGATAAAACAGCTATTAAGGTAAATTGAATTATACCAGCTTATGCTTTATTATTTCGTAATAGGTTTGGATACCGCGATTAAAAATAATTTTATGGCTATAAAGATATTACGCAATTTTTTATACAAAAATTAATTTTAAATTGTATTTTGCAATAATGAAAAATGTTTAAATGCATTCAAGTAATTGATGGTCTTGTTTCGTATTTCACGTGATACCTCATTTTTCAAAGGAATGTATTTCAATTTTTTGAAATTTTCAAACGGAATTCTTTTATTAAGAGTTAAATTTACCAAAATCATTTTTAATTATATTGCGCAAGATGAAGTCTAACATATTAGATGTCAATTCAATAAAGCCTACACAGTTAACTGTGTAAAGACATTGATTTACTCAATTTCAAATTTCTGGCTTAAAATTCTTTCCTTGATGGCTAGCCCATTAAACGAATACCGAACAATAATTATATTGGTCAGAATGTCGAAGTAATACAAATTATTATCAACAATATCCTAATGTATAACATCAATGACTTTGGTGTATATTTCTACCTGATACGAAGAAATGTGCTTATTTTTTGGCGATGTCCAGAAGTCATATGCAAATTTTTAACTTGCTGCCAAATTATAAAACAGAGCAACCACACTTTGCCCTTAAATTGAACCTCCTTAATACTTCTTTGGCGAAACGTAGGCAAGGAATATTTAATTGGGACAGCGTTACAAAAATTTCACGTTTGATAAAGCTACACTGGTCGCTTTTTACCACTGATGGAATTTTGGCATGCTATATTGTGACACTGTGTGTTTGCAAGTCCAATTTTTATATGGGAAGGCGAAAACGTGACAGAAAAACGCAGTTTGCCTTAAATAGCTAAAACACCTAGTGAAGTGGCCTAAAGACATCGTCACATAGATCTAAGGCACTGTCCGTCTTTGCCCGACGTTGAGGTATGAAGATAGCCTTCGAGAAACCAAATTAAAATATGGGTTATTTTTTATTAAAAAAAGAAGTAAATGCATAGGGATTCTACTTCTGCTGAAAGATAAGGCATTGTGTAGCAAATTTAATATCAATCGTATGTAGAAATTAGTAAATTTGTGCACGACTGGGTTTGGCACAATTACCTGAATTTTTCTTAGACTTACATGGTAATTTTGCATTTGGATAAGACTTTTTATTGGACTATTGTTGTATCTTATTCTTGGTTTTTTTTCAGAACACATACCATCACGCCATATAAAGAATAGTGTTAAATTTCAGTGTAAAAGCTTAATTTGAACATTTGACAGAGTAATATCATAATAGATCCTGACGCTCTAGTATATGGATATTCAGTTTCCATGTTGTTTGTTTCCATAAAAACAATGTATTCAGTCAAATATATTTATAAAATTAAACAAAAATGTTTAAAAAATACTCTTGGAATTAAAATAAGTATAAATAGACCTGTCTTGAATGAGGATGTTACAATTGACTCAAGTTGTTTTTTTCCTGTGCATATGGTGTCAAGGATGAATATGGGATTGGAAATAAAGTCTCGAAAATTCGGAATAAAAAGTGGAAAATCTCGTTCCAATGTCATTTTCAGACAGGCAGCCAATGGAGGGCTTCAAAATAAAGGGACGAATGAGAACACATCTGTCAAGGCCAAAAAACGGTGCACTTGGAAATGTAAAGAATTCATTATTTTACTGACCTATGAGTGCTATCAATTGTCTTGCACAAGAAAAATGCGGTCAAATGCACAAAAAGAAGGACAGCACTGAGCATCAAAACTCAACATCTACATATATTTATATTTATGTGAATACTTATCAACGTGAGGCAACAGTGGTCGCGTGATTACTTACACACTGCATGCGTCAGAATAATTAGTTTATTCTTACCACTTGAATTAAGTTTCATGCCCAAGATTAGTCAGGAGACAAATTAGTGCAAAAACACAAGAAGCAAAATCATGCTAGTCAAAATGGTATATAAAGTAGGGTTAATAAGAAAATTAAGTAAAAAATATTTGGAGACCTTACAAGAAAATTAGCAATAACATTGATGTGTATAATTTCAATACCCCTGACCATAGGGTAATCAACACGTTGTTCATTGGATTTTAAATGTTACCTCTCAACATGATTGTTATATGATTCAGATACGTCTGGAATGTGGGTGCGATAATTGCTTACCACCAAATTGGTGACGGAAAACAAAACCTTAGGTTTGCGCAGGGTGTGTAAAATATTGGTGTTAATTTTATACCTGACGAACTGCGAAACCTAGTTAGTCATAGTTATGGAAAGCATAAATTTTACATAACCATTTCCACGAGAAAAGGGCTAGCCTATTTAATGCGGAAACTTGATTTCGGTTTTCAATGCATGTAAAACATTTCGTTAAATTTGCATTAACGGAATGATGGCAAGTATGTTTCATGCGAAGTTTAAAAGGTTCTTCAGCTGCCTGGAAACTGACAAATGATGCAACCAGCGGGTGATTTTTGCCAACATAGAAACAGACATCACGTAATCAGAACAATTCATCCTCACTGTGCATTACCGTCCTAGAGAGAAAAAACCTAAGTAGGAACATGGCATAATTAGTCACTTAAGGCAATTTAACTAGATATGCCTAAAAATTTAAATGCTTCTATATTGCTATTTTGACTTTTTCTCATGACTCAAAATCATATGATTTAAAATCGCATAATCTCGTTAAATAGTTCAATATTTAACGCATTATTGATAACTTTTAATTTCACTCCTGCTGGATTAAGTTCGACATGCAAAATTGAAAAATAAATATAATAATCAGTGTTATAATTATGTCTATTTTGAAACACACTTTTAACTGCATCATTCGATTGTTGAAAAGACTGTAGACTTATACCGATCCCTTTGTTATGACATTTATACTTCTTTGACGTAAGTTTTTCAAATTTAAGCTTAAGTGCTCCTACTCGATTTACAAACTTGAGAAGTGAAACTTAATTAAAGAGAAGATTAGACAATATTCCAGGATAATATCAAATTTCGCTAATAAATTCAGAAATATTCTATTTTTGCCGGGGAAATTCATTTTGTCGACAAATTTCCGTTTTAAACTAAGCCAGGTTTGTTTAAAACATATTTAAATATACGCAGAATTTCGAGAGGTGTTGTTTGTATGCAACGTGTAAAATTATTTTTAGACAAATAAAAAAGGCTGAAACAGCTTTTGACAAATTTTCTTACTTGCGATAATCAAATTTGCTTTTTGCACAATGCATTAACCGTTTAAAACGCCAATTGCAATCAAATCTCGTTTATTTATGTTTTAAATTAAAGCCATTTTATTTTGGACAAACAAATATTTCTTGAAGTGTATTTTTGCTTTTTTAACCATTTCAACTCTAGTTGCACGTGGAATATTTAATAGTTTTAACGTAGAAAAAACTGACACTGGACTAGTTATTTTTCTCATATAGGTCTATTTCTACGTTAGTTTTTTTATCGGAAATCATATGTTTAAACGTTAAAAGTAAGCGAATAAGTTTTCGTTTCGTTTTACGTAACGCTGGTCACAGTACGGATCTCAGAAATTAATGTGCACTAATATCAAAGAATACGATGATACAATTGTGACTAAATTCCCTGTCTTACCTATATTTATCCGAGTATCTATGAAGAAATTAGGTTACGATCAAAAACACAAATTAACCATGAAACGCGTTGAATTAAGCACTCCCTTGTTTTCGTGAACGCACTAATTTCCATCTTGTTTTTTGTAGCTTTCATTGATTAAAATATATATAGTTTCTACAGTGGCAGATGTCTCTATGTTATATTTATTCCATTAACTAACTCTGAAAATTTTACCTGTCGAAATAGGGTTGAATTCCCAAAATGGCGCTCAGATGAGTTTATCTTTGGAACAGTACTATATTGAGCTTCAATGATATTTTTCCAAGTAGTGTTTGGTTATTAAGCAGAAAACGTCATTGAAATTGAAATATGTTTAAAGCAGTGCATTTTTAATTATTATATATTGTGTAACATGTTATTAACAAGCTTTAATATAAAATATGGGGACATTTCATCATTAATTTAAAAAAAATTGATATCAATCACCTGGTTAAAAAGTAAGCATTTCATTATTTGTATTTTGTTTATGTTCGCAATTCAAAAGATTTTTATAGAGTGTACATTACTAGGTTTCTGCGTACGTCGTATGTGTATAGATTGAGGTTTGTAGTTAAATATCAATCTGGTGTGCTCAATTCTAGAAGAAACATCGAAAATACATTATATTTCATTGTTCAAATTTCTAAATCAATACTAACTTTCTCACCATTTAACAGGTAAGTAAAGGAGACCTACTTTAAGACTATCCATGTATTTATACGATAACTGGTTGATATAACTATGCCAATATAAAATAAACAATATAAAGCAAAGAAATTTATATTTATTAAGTATATCAGTTGCGTTCTTATTGGGAAATATTCAACCTTCATTTTTTTTTAAATTGTTATGACTGCCAGCTCAACCAACGACAGCTTATTTATATAAATGGTCACTTCAATACCATTTCTCTTGATAGCGTGGTTCCTGTTCTATAATAAAAGATTGAGGGTGGCTATTTGGAACTTTATGTCTAAAGTGGTGTCATATAGGCTCCACCTGAAGCAAACGCTAAACAAAAAACGCATAAGTTAGTATGTAATTGAAAATTGCGTGCAGCGTGCGGCAAGGTGGCTTAGTGGTTAGAATCGCAGCCTCCGATGCACACTTGCCTGAGTTTGAGCCATATTCGCGGCAATTTCACTTTATGCGTTGTTTTATTCATTTTGGCTTTATAAAAAGGCAAGCTGCAACTTTACCAAAACTCAAGAGGCGTGTAAACTGTCAGCTTTTATTACACACAAATTCCCACGTAAACTAATTCATGAAAAATTCTGCCTTGCTAGGCGAAATCTTATGGTTCTATAAACATTACCCAAAGTGCACGTAATTGCAACATTTATTATCATTAACCAGAATTAATAATATTTCCAAAAAATCAAATTTTGTCGCAAGCACAAATAGACCCGGATTAAACACTTGCTTTTATTTACATGTTGCACTTTATTTTGAAGAAGGCGGAAGCTCGCGTTTGAATTATGCACACAACTATTAAATTTACCCTATAAAAAAATGAAAAAGATATACATTAAAATTTTAAACAACATCCCAAATCGGTCGATAGATCTTAGGTAACTTACACTATGTGTAACTAGACACGTTTCCAAGAATTTTTCGGCAGAAAGGAAATACTTTCTATTTCAATATTGACGTGTAAATGTTGTTTTATAACGGCCCTGAAAAGAACCAGGATCAAATTCAACTGCGAAATGACGTAAATTAGTAAGTAATCGAACGTAAGCGACCGTTAGTTAGTTCCGATATAACGGCTGTGCATCCTGGCGTCTTTAACTTGATGGTTTTAGGAAGTACACGCATAGGCCAAAAGTTGATTAACAGACATGCCTATAAGATTTTCGACACATATTTAAATCACTGAGTGGTGTGGCAGTCAAATCAGGTCTGTGAATTTTGCAACTATCCTTTTGATGGAAATACAGTAGAAAGGAATCGAGGTTCTCGTATTGAAAAATTAAGTATAGTCAAAAAAGCAAGTTAATATGGCAATGGTACCTTGCTAGCGCAAAAGTGAGACTGCTTTGTCTATGCAGTGTATCGTGTTTTTTATACAAAGTCATGGTGTAATTTTTATACTGTCGACTTATCAGAATGCGGTATATCTTAAAACTTTGTTCCAGGTGGCGTGATATCGAAACTGGCATGCTACAATATTCAAGAAAATATACATATTTCTCTATTTCGTGAATTTTAGAATAAGTTCTCTTCGCCTTCATTTTACTTATAGAAGAAATTTTTGAACATACAATAGATTATTTCTTAGATATCATTGGATTATCGTTTTTCATCTAAGTAAAAAAAATTACATTTCGTCTCCACTCACATTGGTAACTTATTATGTTTGACTATTAATTGTGAACTATTGTAAATTTAGTTTACACCTGTAGTCATATATAAACGTAAGTTGATATACAAAGTGCAATGAAGCCATGAAATATGAATTTAGAAATGTGAACATCCATGTAAATCTCGAAAAGAATGCCGGTCTATTTTTATGAATATTAAGTTTACATATTGAGTGACATTCATGCTCTACTAGTTTAACACAAGTTAGATTAAAATATAACTTGATCTTGTATGGACTTGTGATTTGAAAACCATTATGGTTGTACCATGTACTGGCTAGGTATTTTTAAAACAATTGTGTCTATAATCAAGGTTGCTGTCTTGATATAAACACCTGACCCATTAATTACTTACATATGTCAGTATGAACTAAGTATTGTTTAGTGTAGAAAATATTGCAGTGAATTGCCTTTTCTACACTATACAATTCTTAGTTCATACTGACATATGTAAGTAATTAATGGGTCAGACCGCAACCTTGATTATAATAATTTTTATCACCAACCGCGCAACCAATGTTCGTTTAATTGTTTCTAGGCTCTTTAAAGGATCAATGGATATTGTTTTTAGTTAGTTGGCTTTGAAGGCGCATTATCGAAGATTTTTCGAGTAGTCAACTTCAAAGCTGCAGGAATACACATTTGTCTTGGTAAATGAACAGACCAAATAACTAAAAAGTACAGGGCGTAGTATTAACTCCTTTTGATGAACCACCATTTGAACTATTTGAACAAATTTGTAACGAGGTACGGGGTAACTAACACATAAGCCTATTTAAATAGATTTCAAAGATCAATCTAATTTGCTTCCCATTGATAAAAAGCGCTCGTGTTCAGAATGCCGACTGGTTTATGCAAACATTAAAATCTTAATCATTTTCCCATGCAACACGGCCATTTATTCATATAATAAAAGAGTTTTATCAATTGAAGTGAATCTGTAGCATACAATACGATTTATCTGTATATGGTTATACACGTATCATTGGAGCCAGAAATCCTTTGAAGATACAGAATAATAAAATCTAATAAAACGTTTAATTTCAGGTGCAGCAGATTAATAAACAACCATTTATAGCATGGGTGGTGGTAATTATTCTTTAGATCAAACACAAATCCCATATGAGCCGTTATGGCGCCCTTTAACAACCGTATATTTGGTATCACGTACATTTACTGCACCATAATTTGTGTATATTGGCCAGAGTGTATGGATATGCTGGAGTTACCGGTTTACAGAAATAATTGTAATTCCCAATTTTGTTGAGCTATAGCATACAGTGAAGTCATTTGTGTTGGTACCATGCACATTTTCGGTAACATAATTTTGGTATCGTTACTGACACAATGGCCATAGTTTTGGTACCCTTTACAGACTAGGAATGTATAATTTTTATAATATTGTCATATTGTCGAAGACTTTATAAGTAGTTAGCTTAACAACTGCAGGTTTCCACATTCGTGTAGGAGATTGCCCCGTCCTATTTTCCACATTCCTCAGCAAAATATATAGTGGGCAAAGGGCGTAAAATCGGCTCCTACTGATGATTCGGCAGTAAGCACGAAACGAATGTGCATGAGATTATACTTTCTGTTCACATTGATTTTGAATTATTATTCTAATCATATAAGAACAATTTATTATGATATATGACTTTCTCACCTGAAAAAAATAAAACATGTTATTGCAAACTTAACGTAGAAACTCAAAATGAATATGGTGCACAATGACAGTGCATAATATGAAAATATACAGAATAATAAATTTCAATATATCCTCAAAATAAAAATAAGATTAAATTTTGCACTGGTTTGTGTCACTGATCGTTGTACCTGTTTAAAATGAATCGATACATTAAACAAATGTAAGCCCTTTATTTAATTACGCCAAAATTTTGTATTTGACAGGAATGTCTTAACGTGCTGTTCATAATTCGCATTCGTCTAGCATCGAATAAGGAAATTTAAAATAGATTATCGCAATCGTTTTTTCGTTTCTGTTTTGCATATAAGTGTACTATATATGTTAATACATGTCCACAATTTTATATTCATTATCAATATTATGTTGTGTCTGATTTTTTAAATAAATTAGATAAACAATTTTTCCTACATGACAAAGAAAATGACTTGTGTGTGGCCAAATTAATCCGTAACCAATTTAAGCAAAAATGAAATATTGACTAAAACGGAAAATTGTGTACTTAATATTTCAATTGATTTCCATAAATTGGACTGGAATATAAGCAGAAGAAAGATGATAATGCTTAAATAGAACGAAACGAGTTGGTAAATGTCAATGGCATTGATTAATTTCGCGCAGCATTTGCAGACTTAATGCCATTTTATATTGGAAAGATTTGGTTAAACACTGAGATACTTTAAGCAGATAAAAGCTTGTTGAAGTGCGAAATAATTTCTATTGGCGAGGAAAGTAAGTATTTCGTGCAGATTTTAGATAGCAAATTTCAGATTTGCAATTGTGTTTGTACTGCAATGCAAGTTTTCGGGTGGCAACTTGAAACATTATTTCAAATGTGATGCTGGAGGGCTACTTACTTAATAAAAGTCTGCAACAGAAAAAGTTTATTTTATTCAAAGTTGCATAGAGAAAAATGTAGGGTGGTACAGTGGATTAGTTGAAAAATGCTGATGCAAATATGCCTATTAGCCACAATTCTGGCAAGCATTTGGAAATCGTTTATTAGGTTTTCTGCACCTCGTTACAAATTAGTTGAAATAGGACCAGAAAGGTAAAATAAAGTCATCATTAACGGAAAGTATAATCCCACGTGCTCTTTCGTTTCGTGCTTACTGGCGACTCATCAATAGAAGCCAGTATTACGCCCCTTATCCACTATATATTTCGGTGAGGATATGAGAATATTGGACGGTACAATCTCCTAAACGAATGTCTAAACCAGCAGAAATAACGCCAACTTCAAAGCGACTTCCAAGCAAACTCACCGTATACAATATATATACCAAGCCAGTAAAGAGTGCAAACACAATGGCTATTGTATCAGTCACAGATACAAACAACTTATTTTCCGAAAAGTTTCATGATACCCTCAATATGGCTGTCGAATGGGTACATAGTACTTACAAAACGGATTTGAATAAATGCTGAATTTTACCAAATTGAAAAAGACAACTATTTCTGAACATCTGCAAATCCAGTAAATCCGTAGGCTCAAGCCTTGATCGATATCAGTTATGGCATTTCGTGGTAATCATGACATCATTCAATTAAAATTTATATAACAGTTAGATACTATTTGTAGCGGAGAATTAATATATATGCCATTATGTATTAGGTGTTGCGCAGCTAGTATCAAAGAAGTTAAATTATGACAAAAAGGATAAAACAAAGGCAGCAAGAACGGAAAGTATAATCTCGTGCACATTCGTTTCGTGCTTACTGGCGACTCATCAGTAGGAGCCCGTATTACGCACTTTACACACTATATATTTTGGTGTGGAATGTTGCAAAATAGGATGTAATAATCTCCTATACGAATTTTAAAACCGGTAGTAGTAAAGCTAACTTCATATAAAGTCTTCGACAATGCGACGTCAGAGCTAAGTCAATGTATACTATATATATCGTGCCTGTAAAGTGTACCACCATTATGATTATTGTGTATATACCCGATACCAACATTATGGTATCGAAAAGGTACATGGTACAAAAAAATGTATTTCCATATATGCTATATTTCAGTAATTTGAGAATTAAAACTATTTCTGAATAACATTTAACCCAGGAAATCGACTCAATCTCTCCTTGACCTATAACGTAAACTTTTTTTAATCACGGTATCATTCAATTAATTGTATAACAGTTAAATAATGTTATAAAAAGTTCCAGATTAGAATTAAGCCAGTCTACCTAATGAATTTCATTTGCTAAATGTCGCAATTTTTTTAATTGCACCTTAAAAGTAGTCAATAAAAAAATGATAACATACTACTTAATTTCAATGACTCTTTCACAGTTGGTCTGTTCGTTAACAATTTAAGTCATTAAAAGTAATAATATTTGATTTTTTAACAATAATTTGTTTTTAGTTTTTAAGCACAGGAGGAAAGTTTATTCATTAACAAAAAGATTAGTAACGCTATATGGCAGTTTTTTAGAATTATATTAATTAGTATACAATTGAAAATTGCGTTTATTGTGCGGCTGGGTAGCACAGTGGTTAGAGCACTTGATTCTGAAGCAGTCGTGCCCCGGTTTAAGCCCTGTCCGCGGCAAATTCTTGCCTGTAGATGATGAGTTTCCGATAAGGACGAAACCATCAACCGGATGAACTGTCTTTTCTGCACTTTCCAATTCTTAGTTTATATTTTAAAAAATTATGTACATTATGGTTTGGGTGATTATATCAATTTCGCAAACTTGATTATAGTAAATGTTAATACCATTCGTGCAACCAATGTTCGTCCAATTATTTAAATGTTGTAGGCGGTTTGTATGCTACGAAAGTTCACTTTATCCAACGAAATTATTTTGGCAATACTAAATAATTCAATATAAATTTACATATATTAAATGACTGACAGTTTCCAGAACAACACAGAGTTTGTGGCGCATTCTATTA